>VYZT01029950.1:105138-136007 GCA_013400735.1 Pomatostomus ruficeps | reverse complement strand
AAAAAGAAAGGAAGGAAGGAAGGGAAAGAAAGAAAGAAAGAAAGAAAGAAAGAAAGAAAGAAAGAAAGAAAGAAAGAAAGAAAGAAAGAAAGTTAGTTATGTGTTTTAATACAGGCATCCTAGTCTGTCTTATTCTCCACAACATAGATCCATGTGTGTTCATTGTTCATTTACACTAGAGCTAAGGGAGGTCCTGAATAAGGACTACAGAAAACTGGGTTCGCTCACTATCTCAAAGGGACATTTGCTGGGTGTCTATCAACAAGCTGAGTTCTGTCTCTGCCTGATTTTCTCTCCCAGAAATAGTGATGTGTATTCTGATACAAACACTACAAAAATTTGAATAATGCTTGCCTATTTCTGTACTGATAGCATTCTGCACCCTGTATATATTGTTTCTGCATAAGAATAAATAAATAACCAGTCATATGGCTCTAAAGTTCATACCACACATTACTCATTGTGAAATAATTTAATGGCCTTCAATAGCAGAAAAAAAAGGGCTCCAGTCTGCAATAAGTGTATTCACAACCAGGTCTTCTCCTTGGAGCTCTTTTAACAAAAATATCATCAGATTCTTACACAAACACTTTGAGGAGTTCCTTGTAAAAGCTTGAGGACAGGAAAATAAATATGTGGTTGATATACTCTTAATCTCAAGAGAGTGGTAGAAACACCTCAAACAAAAGTGTATCTGCATTGTTTCCTTAAAGTAAAACACTCAAAGAGGTGAACAAAGGCAAAGAAGAGCAATGATACCCTAACTCTCAAGTTCCCACTGCAACAGCTGAAATTCCATGAATCATCCTATCAATCACCATAGAGCAGACAATACCGTTCCTCTCAGTGAAAAAATCCAGTGTCCACACAAATCAAGCAAAGGGCAAAACCCCAAACCAAGCACAGATTCAGATCAAAAAGTAAAACAGAATCTGGCTCTGTGATTGCATATCAGCCCTCTAAAACTTCAAATTTAGGAGAAAACAACAATTAATAAAAAATAATAAATAGCAATTAATTTAAAAATAATCAGGAAACAGGCAGCAGAAGCCAAGCCAAACTAGAAATTCCACATCTGATGCAACATCCTTCAGTGTTACAATGCTGCTCAAGACCCTAATGTGCAGATACTCACTAATGGAAAAACGTGTGGATTCCTTAGATCCAAATAGGGGAAATGACTGATTTCCTCTCCCCCTCCTCCAAACTATGCAGTGCAGAGGAATGTGGCATCCTGCTTCTTGACTGAAATTCCCAGAAACTGCTGTCTATAAATAAAAAGCCTGATCATTTTCCCAAGAGGACCAGGCATGCAGACATTCCCCGAGTCACAGCATCACGTCATATGAGGGTTAGGCTTGATTTCTTCTTTAGCTTTAGAGCCCAGCAAGGGGAAACACAAACCCTTAAGGAAAAAAGCAAAAGCAAAAGCAAAAGTAAACCAACCAAACACCTCCCTGAAACCACCCAAAGAAACCAAAACATGAAGGAAAAAAAAAGAAAAAAGAAAGAAATTTTTTTTAAAATGTAAAGCCTCATTTACATCACATTTAATCTCTCCTAAACTGGAATATCATCCCTCTGTGGAGCCATACACTATACACAACTGAATGGGAAAAAGCATCTGTTGAGCAGCTCTCAATAGCTCCTTGCTACTGCTAACAAGGATGTTCAAAAAGGGAGAAAAAGGAATCGTGATCTCCTTAAAGACTGCCAAGGAAGATGCAGGAGGTACAGGGGTTTTCAGATGTCTGAGGAGTACTGGGAAGAAACATTAATTATGGATTTTCCTACATTGTAGGGATAGCAAGATGGACTCTCTACTGAAAGACTGCTGCTACCCAAACTGAGCTTAGGCCGCTAGTAGTCAGAGAATTAGTGTAAATTTACTCAAAAGGAGAGGATAAACAGGGCTGAGGATTAAAAAGCTTCTCCATGTGGAGGGTCCACTGAGAGGATATATCAAATGGGTGGGACAGTAAATTAAAAAGCAGATTAACCCCCTTGTGAGAAAGGACAAGCAAAACTCCTTGGAATGGGGATATGTGTGATGCAGTAAAGGAATCAGGGATTTTAATGACTAGTGTCTTTGGTCTGATATAAACTTAGGTCAAATGACATAATGACTGCTTACCTTAGCACAGATTAGCTCAGTTGGTTGGAGCATGGTGCTAATAATGCCAAGGTTGTGCCTTCAACCTCTGTATGGGCCATTTACTTAAGAGTTGCACTTGATGATCCTTCTGGGTCCCTTTCAACTCAGAATATTCTGTGATTCTGTGATCTTTAATTAGGTTTATGCTCCCAAACAGCTGCATTAAAACTAGTGTAGGAAATACTGTTTTCTTTCCCATTAAAACCAATAAAGTGTAAATTTTTCACTCCACTTCTGAGCATATGCACAAGTATTATAAGAAGTAAACCTTAACAGCTTGTTACCAAAAAGTTGCTTTGACTTAGCAGGAGGAAATGAAGGAGAGCTCTCAGTGTTCTTTTCAGGGCCACAGATTGTTCTCCTCCACATTCTTAAATATGTTGGTTCCCTTATCCACAAAGTCTCTCATTCACATCCACATTTGGAAGCTTTGACTGAGTGCCCACCTTACCCAACACTTAACAGACCTTATTGGGTAACTAAAGAATTACATCATGCATATTCTAGATTGTCATTACAGGCAATGCTGTCAAATATTAACTTGTCAAATGCCCTACAAAACATGGCTTCACAGATGTCTTTCAAGGACACTCTCTGCTATGACTTCCTCATTATCTACTTTACAAACCTTTCCAACACAACTCATTAATTCATTACAAGGTTAACTGCTCTTGTTACTTCATTAACTGAAACAACATGATTTTTCTTGTGCTTTAATAGAAGATTCAATTTAATAATTTAATGCAATTTATTTCATTCATAATCACAGACAAAAATATTCCTGTGACTACCAAATCTAAAATGTTTTCAGTAAGGCTAATCAAAATTATTTTCTGTTTGTACAGTCTTTACTGCAAAAAGCTTTACTATAAGTAACAAATAGTTTAGTATAGTCAGTGTAGGAATAATACTTGACCTACAACAGCCTGTGGAGGAAAATATTAGAGGTGAAAGGGGATTAGAGAGATCTGGCTCTGCTGCATTGGGCCTTGTTGCTAAATTCATTAGATGTTTTAGAGAGAACGTACCCTTATTTGCCTGCAAGAAAATATTACAGCAAGCCTTTTTTCTTTGCCTTTGTAATATGAGATACCCTGATGATAGTGTTCACTTTATAGACAATATAAACCTGAGGATATCTGAAATCAGTGAAGTTTCATGTGCAGCAAACAGAATTAATATCATATGGAGTTCTTGGTTTTCTGCCCAGAGTTCTTCAGGTATGTGGCAACCCCAGGAATCAACATCAGCAATAAAATTTCATGATGTAAAACTCACGGGAATATATCCTCTATTGCTGTAAGCTGGCAAAGCTCCATTTAAATCACTACAACAAGAGAAAATTTGACCCAAGGACTAGCAGTAACATACAATAACCCTCTCCAAGGATTCCTAGAAGAAAGATTTCTTTTAAAAGAATTCACAAAATAAAAAACAAGGTTTCATTTCAACCTCAGAAAAAAAAAATCTGAAAAAAAGAAAACCCCCTCAAAGTTAATGCTACAGAGAACATATTTGATCTCTGTGGCCAAGGTGGACTTGACCTATGCATTTATGGCCTGAGATGGGGAAATTTAAAACTGACACAAGGAGAATGGCAATCATAGTACATTTCTGGGGGTTATTAGTACCTTCCCCTGACAGCTTCCACCAGCTCTGTGTCTATGGGGACCTTGGAGCTGCTTAAATGCTCTTCCCACTCCTGTTCAAAGGATTACTTTTAAAAATACTCTTTAAGCTGGCAATTTATACTATAAAGAGGGATTCAAGGCCAAAAATGCATCCACAGAAAAAGAACTTGAAGCAATCATGTTGTCTGACCCCTTGGTTGCCACTATTAGATGCTGTTGTTTAATGCACAGTGAGTGCTTTATTTTGGGCTGGTTTGGCATTCAGCAAAGAACATTTGCAATGGTTATTAACCCCGTGTTCTACACTTCCACTGCAGCAAATATTTTTGGTAGATATTATATAATGGTAATGATACATTGTGGATGTAAATTTTTCTTAGGAGCTGACCTCTTACTCGATTAAACAAGTGGTAGGAGGTTATTTGCATGTGTTGTTTCAAGATCATCTTCCTCTTCCAATTCTGTGTGAGAGATTGCTTCCTCTCCTACAGTGAAGGATATTAGGGAGCAGATAATTTAGATTCAAGGTCATCATCCTTCAAAGCAAGTAGCCTAAGCTATTGCAAGTAATCCTGTGACATGCAAGGGAATTGCCTAATATGAGTAAGATTGCAAAATCAGGTCATGACTGGACTGACGATGTTGGGAAACATGAGGTATTTCCTTCCCTTAAATGACCTTGTGGGATATTACACACCCAACCTTAACCAAGAATGCAACTGAGGAACTAGCATCAATTTTTAAAACTAGGCTCCCACTTAATAGTACAGGCTTTGGAAAATGCCACTACTTGCAGGCAGGATTAATTACACTAAATAAAGGAACTGTCTAGTTACTGTTCATGCCAAACAACATGACATACCCACCTGTGAATTTTCCCAGCCTGGGATAACCACAGTGGTTTAAGCAACCCTTTGTTGCATTGCATGAGAATGTGAAAATGAGTCATGGAGAAAACCTACTCAGAAGCTTGATTGAAAAGGAACCCAACAAAAATCACAGTACATTCCATGACTGGTGATACATTACATGCGACACAAACTTTATTAGAGCCTCATATAACCTGAGGGCTGTAATCTCTGTTCAGGTGAATGGCCTGAGCTATGTATGTTACATGAATATGCATCAATCCTTTGAGGTCTGCAGTTTTCGTCCTAATTAAAACAAAACAATGTTTGTAAATCAGTTCATCAGGTGCTGATCATGCTGTTCCAAACTGCAGAGCTCCAAGTCAGAGCTGTACGCTTTGTACATATATAACAAATCCCGGGCCAGTCTGTATTCTTAATTTCTCAAATTGTATCTTTAAGTGTAATTTGTAAATCCAGTTGTGAAACCTAATGGATCATGACTGTCTCTCTTCCTGTCCCATTGCAACGCTCCATGTCTGGTCACCTCTGGTGGGATTTTTGCAGTGCCTGTTTCCAGCCAGCACAGCCCTGTCCTGCCCTGCAGAGCTGTGTACAGCTCACCACCGCTAGGGCTGAGCCCGTGGCAGCACAAACTTTTCTCCTGAGCTACCAACTTTATTCCTACGACTCAAGTGGTTCTTGGTTGTACAGTAGTGTGCAGAAAGCTAACTCTGAGATCTGTCACATGGCACAACAAATAACACAGACGGAATGTGGAGGCAGTGTTTGATGGCAGGCTTCCCAGCTCACGTCCGCCTCTCTCCCGAGCTACAGTGAGGCTCATCCTTTGCTACCAGAACCACAGTACTTATATTTTCCTCGCAAAAATGAAGCAGGATTATTAATAAATCTACAGTATCTCTCAACTGGCAGAGAACTTGTATCCTAATTGCAATGCCTCCTTACATATGGTCTGGAACGCTGAGGTGGTGAAAGGCTTACGCCTCTTTGTGTGTATTCTGCAGTGCCAGGGAATTACGCTCTGCAGCCCGATTGCAGCTCAGCTGTGCACAAGCTGCCTGTGTGCAGCCCCGAGCGAGGCAGCTCGGCTGGAAAGCAGTCCTGGCTCACACGGGGACTGCTCCACACCTCCTGCATCACCGGCCCCAGGCTTGCATAAAGAGCAGGCTCTTGCTTTGGTGAGATCAGAACCTCTCCCTCTGCTATTTAGGATCCAGCCCAGCAGTTCCTCCAGTGTACAATTCCCATGGCTCTCCTTGACTTGCCATTGCATTAATTGGCCCCAATCCCTCTCTATTCAAATCTTCTGTCCTATTAAGTCCAAGACTTGCTGTTTTCTTGCTGAAGTCCTGATTTTACAACCTCTTTACTTGTGGCATTCCCGCTGAAATTGATATGGATAAATCTGTGTTGTCTAGTCATTTCTCAAGCTCTGCATGATACACAACTAAATATAGAAAACACATATTCACAGAGGAAATGGTCTAATTTTTTTTGTAAAAAAGAGTAACCACCTATCCATACTATCAGTGCTGAGTCAGAAACTTCCTCACAGGTGCAAAAACCATGTGTCATAAATAATTGTTCAATCATGTTAAATTCCATGTATCAGGAGTGTTAGTATAATATATATATTTTTATTGATACTGAAACTGAAAACCTGTTTTTTCATTGAGAGAAGGAGCCCAGTAGGACAAAAAAAAAAGGAGAATGGAATTTCATTAAATTAACAGTGACTTAAATCAATAGTATCTCTTTGACTACAGAGCTTTTTGAATGAAAGTTTCACACTGTATTTTAGTTATATCCATTAGAGAAATAGAAGAGAATTTTAGATCTGAATTTTTAATATCACATCCTATTGTTTCAAGACTACAGCTCCATATTTGACGTGTTTTGAAAGAATAGCATGAAATTATCTTAAAATGAAATATGAGTGTAATTACAAAGTGCTAAGCACTCTCCTAATGCACTTGTTGAATATACTATGCCAGCATAAAATATGTCACAATTGATAAAATTTAGAACATGCTTCAGTAATTTCACTTAACTCTTAAAGAGCAGGATAGAATAAAAGAGCTTCTGTGCACCTTTCTTGCTGCAGTTATAAATGTTTCATTGTTACTTTGGGAGGCTAGATTGATCTGGAGTATTTTAATTCTCTTTGCATCAGCACTGCTAGAGCAGATAGGGAATTTAGGCAAGTTAAAAATAAATGGTAATATTCTCAGATAGTGTAAATCAGCACTGAGATCAATACAATTATGTCACTTTAAACTGGATTAAAATCTAAGGACATGGGTGCTAAATCACAGCACCTCCCTGCCCAATTAGCTGCTCTGCCTGCAGACAGACAAGATCACCACTGCTTTGCCTCTGCGAGCAACCATTTGACTCCCTTTGGCACCTTTTTGTTTTGCTCACTAAGCTGAGAATAGAAGCAATGAGATGATTTCACTATAAAACTTCGTGAAGGAAAAAATTAATCTAAAATTTCCTTTGCTACATGAGGGCAGTAGAACAGCAAATGGCAGAGCAGCTGAGCTGGAGGTGAAATGCTGGAGTGTTGTGGCCAGAGACTGGTGGTGGAGAGGGGCAGAACCAGGGGCCTCCTGCCAGAACCTGCAGGAGTACCCGTGGAAAGGGAAGCTCTGATGTTCCTCTCTGCCAGACAATCTCTGCTATGTCCACAGCACACAGTTTTCAAACTCACAACAGGGATTGAAATGAAGTTTAATGAGCCACCCTGTCCTAATTAAGGACATCCTTTCCACACACCTTCAAGCTGGTGGTGCCATGTTCTCAAACCAGTATCCAAATAAGATATGTATGTATGTGTATGGAGAAGCATGAGCAAAACCCACATTTATTAAATTAACCTGAGTAAAGCAACATCTAGATTGGATTACCAATAATTTAATTTGGTTTCTCCAATGTTTTCAAGCAAAATATATTTGCAAACAATACATTTAACAATGCAATGCATCAAAATACATGTGGGTTCCTTACCACAACTATCAAAATCTTCAAGACATGCAATTTTGTCTTTGATCACATCCAGATAAAAAGTTGTACTGACCGTCCATTGTTCAGTTAGATAACAACAGGACATCACTAGAAGTTAGAGTTCATCTGTAGACTTTTTAGTTTTATAAATGCAAGTGGCATCAAATGTCATCAGCATCTTGCACATCAGGAAAACTGCAGAACCGTAGAAAAGTTCATACTAGACTGGATCTCCAGAAATCATCTAGTCCAGGGCATTTTCCAGCTGAGTTTTGAAAGTCTACGGGTGGAGATTTAATGATTTCCTGGCAGCCAGTACCAGTGCTTAAGCAGTCATACTTTTTTCCCTTTATATTAATGAGAAATTGCATTCTCCTTCCACATTCAGAGGTTCTCAGAAGTGGAATCTAAAGCTAAAGATCTCTGCTCCAACCTCTGAAGCACAATATTGGCCATAAAATTTCACCCATTTATTCCAGTATTAGTGTCAAAATTTTATTTCATAGAATCATCTCTTTCAAAAAGAGATCCAGTCTTTATCTGCAGACATCAAAGTTCCCCCTGGTTTCCTTGGCAAATTGCTCCAACAGCTAATCTTCCTCTTTCTTACAACTGTGTGTCTCATTATAATTATTCTGATTCCCTCTTCTAACTTCTGGTCTCTTTCATTTCCCTCACCTCTGAATTAAAAGGCTCTTTAGTTTTCAGCATTTGCTCATGCCTTGTGATCGTATGACTTAGAGGCACATTCTGCTATACAGGAGTGGCTACAACTGCCTTTTCACAATATAAATATAAAAGGCTGAGGAAAATGAGCTCTGGAAAACAAGTGGTTATTTTTTTACTTCTGTCTTTCTCACCTACAAGGTGTGAGAGAAATCATTTGGGTTTTTTAGGTGCTGTAAACAAGCTTCCTTTCAGTGTGCTTTTTGTTCAATTAAACAGACTATCATCGTGGTATCTCTCAGGGTGTGGCATCTATCTTTGCATATTCCCTAATTTTTCAATTGCTGTTTTAACATATGGCTGCCACAACTGTACAGAACCAGTTTTACTACACAACAAGGAAAAAAACGTGTCCCTTCTCCCCCTCATTCCTGTTTATCAGTCAAGGATAAACCTTCACAAGCCTCTTGGTATTTCTTTCCTTTTTTTTTTTTTTTCTTTTTTTAGCACATTATTCCATTATTCTGCATTCTTATAGTTGCCTGTAAACTGATTTCCACAGTATTGTCTCTTATTGTAAATATGTGGTCTACCATCTTTATTCCTAGAAAGAAGTTGTTTAATTTGGTATTTTAAAATGCATGTGTGTGAAAGGGAATTCTCCCTTCATCAATTAATTAGTATTTACTTTTCTTTCCAATGATGCTCCATTAATTTATTTCTCAGTAATGGCTTTATATTCACTCCCAGATTAAGAACTGAAATATTAAGCACTACTGGACACCATGTAGACACTTATCAAACATGGTTAGAGCATCCAGTTATCATTGTGGAGGTCTGAGCAGTAAGGAATTAATGTGTGGCTGTGCCTCAAATAACAATGGCCACTCAGATAAGCAAGTTCAAACAGGATGTGGCTGGAATAGGGGCTGTGCGGAGGGAGGGCAGCACCTTTCTGGGGCTGCCTTTCCTGTTCTGATTCACAGGGATTGCACACCACAGCACAGCACAGGCTCAGGAATGGGGTCGGCAGCAGGCAAGACCAGTAGAGAGGCATCAAGATTACCACAAGACCCTCAAAGCCCTTCAAACAATTTCCAGAAAGGTCCAGAAGAACAGACTGCACATGCTCGCTTATTTGCATGAAGAACAAGAAACCTGATCTCAGGGTGGGGAAAATCTACCAGTGCAAAGGATCCCCCACACAGTGCAGGTGGTGCCCTGACATCTGGACCGATGCTGGACCCGGGACTGGCAATCTCCTTTCGTCTCCTTTCTGATCTCACGTTAACTTCCTCTTTCTTCGGTCTCTTCTCTTTTATTACTAGAAAATAGGAGCCAATATATACCAATTTCCATGCTGAGTGTGTAGTTTGCTAAAAAAATTTTGTGAGACCTGATCTTTCTGGCTTTTGCAATTCTGTTTTGACCACAGGCAGCTATGAATCTTGGGTGCTCCCTTCTGTGTAAGAGTGGGATGCTACACCCATAGATGACTATTATCTGAGGCTTGCCAGTTAATTAGTGGTTAACTCATTTAAAGCATGATTTATTTGAAATTAAACTATCTTGTGGAACTAAGACCAAGGATATATCTATGGGCCAAAATTACCACTGAATATCAGATAGGAGCAATCATACTAAAGACTAATAATGATGAGCTTATAAATATGTATAGCCACATTATTATTATTTTGGAGCATTTCATTCTGCTGCTCTGAGAGAAATCAGTTCCCTGCTTTACTTCCAGATGATTGACGGTTCAAGGGTCACACATTGGTCTGTTTCTCTTCCTAAAGGAGGAAATCTAATTTTAGTCTGAAAGAGACTTAAAAAATCCTAGAGCAAGAGGTCATCCAGCTTTATTAACTGCTCTTTGGGCTAAAATCTTTGATGGAGAGCTATGAATTTGGAGGTGTAAAAAAAGATTCTTGTAAAATGTTGATGCCTACCCAGATAGCATGTTAGATCTGAAGAGCACCACAAGTCATATAAAAATAAAATGCACTGCTTTTATCAGAGAGTCTTTCAGGCAGCAGGAGGAAGGGGAAGGAACTTGTGAGCACACAATACATGGCACCAGAAATACTGCTTTGTTTCCCTCCAAGTACTGAAGGCAAGGAAGAAATTCCTAGAGATCAAAACTGTTTTACAAACACCTTCAAGTATCCAAAATCGGCAGTCAACCCCTACAGGCGCAAAATGAAGCTAAACAGAAATATAGATGCATAGGCAGAAGCTACTAATCCTTTACTGTTATGAGTACACGTGGGGTTTTGTGATCACAGTGAAGAACCAGCAACACACATCAGCCCAGAGTAACAGACGTGGAGGCAGCCATGTACAACGCTTACTGGAGTTATTGGAAGCATTACCATTGGCTTCAGATGGATTAGGCTACTTCTGCATGATCTGTAAAATTCCATTGATATGTGCCTGCTACATAGAAGTTCACATTCTGACATCCTCATGAAACCAAGCCATTGAATTGCACCTGAGTTCCCGACCTAGCTAACGTGCTAATCTGAATGTAGATTCTAAAACAAAACTAAAATATTTCATGAGTATCCCTCCCTAATTTCAGGGGCCTGGTGGTCAAATGATTCTTTTAAGATAGGAGAGGCTTAATTAAAATCTGATCTTTTTTTGATTTCAGATATAGAGATTTAGGGGTTAAACAAGCATGGAGAGAATAACTCAGGGGAATAGTGAGATAAAATTCCAATCTCTCTTTCAATTAGAATTTTCTTAATTTATATAGAATGGAGCAATTCTAGTTGAATACTGAGTTTCAGCACTATTCCAGAATTCTCCAAGGAGAGTGATTGTTTTTCTGAACTGTGGAAAACATTGTTGCAATTTCTTGCCCCAAAGTGGGTTTCAGAGATATATGAACATGGATCTCACACATACCAAGACAGTATCACTTCTGCTCTTTGCAAGAAAAGATGAAGCTGACAGATGAAACTAATTCCAAGAGTCATTTGTAGCTGCAAACCCAAAATGGGAAAAGGTGTTTTCCTCTAACCCCGTGTTCGTTTAACAACCTTTGATGGCAGAGCAGAAGTCTGAACATTTCTTTGTCATTTCCTACTGTTTAATACTTCACACAAAGGACTGGCTTCTTTGAACCCTATTTTTAGGTGTCTTGTTCTGCCCATAAATTATAGATAGAGCTCTGATTTCACTAGGGAGAAGGCCACCTGAAAAAATGTTCCAAACCTTTTTAGTCTTCATCATTTTTCCTCTTTCAGCCTATTTCACTTTAACAATAACTCTAAAAGGACTGCAGACTGAGATTCAAATGCAGGATAAATTGATGCGTCTATTGAGCTACCCTGGTTCACATTAGCTGAAAATAGAACTTCAGTCTGGAAGGGCCAGTGCAGTATCATAGAATCAGACAATGTTGTAGGGTAATACTATGAACTAAAGCAGGGCCAAAGGCCTTGTAAATATTGTGTGAATTAGCCCTGTAAAATAAATTAACCTACAAAATATATAAAGTGTGGTTTGGAGTTGGTTTTTGCTTGTTTGTTTTTTTAATGAGAATTAGATCTTCAGCAGGTAGTTGTACTGTCATGTTTGGAGATGTGCTGATTTAAACAAGGCAAATAAAACATATAATTTTTAAAACTATTCTCCCATCTTTGCTGTTTCATCTTTTGGTGGAAATGGGCAATAAGCAGTAATTTCACTGAAAGGAAGAAAAATCATGAGAAATTAAAGCTGATTCTTCATGCATTACGGGGAAGTTTTACTGACTATATTTACCTCATGTTTTCACATTCTTCTCAAGGGAAATAAAAACATATTCTTTTAAAATAGATATAAAAGAATTTTGAAGCATATCCTTTTACTTTTTAAAGGTTGAAAATTTCAACCTTTAAAATTGACAATATATTGCAAGTACACTTCTGGGAGGAGAAAATGTCATTTCCTAAGGGTAAGTTTGTCAGTGGCAGGGCCAACTCAGCAAAAGCTGAGTCATTTTTATCAAATGAGTCCAGTATCAGATTAAGGAAAAATAACATGTGGAGACAGAAAGGTATGCAATATATATTTTTACTCACCCATACACTAATTACCCATTTTCTTAAATCCTACCTACAGTCAGCTGACTCATTTGACCCACCAATAAAAATAAAATATTATGAAACTACTGAGGTACCACATAGTGACTCATTTAATATCTTTAGCCATCTGAATTCTCAAATAGGAAATGTTTTGCTTTGTTATTTAAGTCAATATTAACATTCCTATTTATTTCAAATCTACTTTTCTTGTAAAAGTCAATGACAGCGAGCTACCTAGCTAAAAATGCAATATATACACTCAGGCAGATAGCTAGACCTTATGACATTGAGCACCAAAGAGCGAGATTTTCAAAGAAAATGTGTTAGGAGTGAGTACAAGACAGGACCTGAACATCTACAAAGACGTATGTTGTAGTTTTAGGTGACTGACTTTGGAATGGGTTAAACCAGACCCTGCTTTATGAACACATACTGCCTGTACCATATACAGGCAGGCTTAGGACCTTCAAACTGAAACCCAAACCAGACATCCACAGCTGCCTTCCTCAGCTAGGAAGGATGATACCCTGTGTCGTGGTTTGACTAAAACCACAACACCCTGCTGCCAGTTCTGCCAAACCACTGCCCAGGAGGGTGCCTGGCAGTGGGGCTCAGCCTGAGTCTCCAGGGCTGGCGGTCTGAGCGCAGAGATCTGCGGTGTGGGAAGTGCACCTCCTGCTCCTCAAAGCAAGCCCACATTTGTATCTGTACACATCTGCTTGGTCTCTAGGTGTATGAGATATGCTCTGGAACCGCTCTAGTGATGGCACAGTGCAGGGATCTGGGTGGACTAACACTGAGATCAATACCAAGCCCACAGGTGTTTTCCAGTGCAATTCTTTGGCAGCTATGCCTTCCCCAGAAAATAACATAAGTCTGTTTATTGTATGTGTGGCCCAAGTTCAGTTTTTCAATTGATGAAGATGGTAGATGTTACACAGGCAGGCAGGACTACATCCTGCTATCATGTCAGTTTTACACAGTTCTGACTCCACTGACTTTGATGGAGATATCCCCAAATTTAAACTGACACTAGGGAAAGAGTCCATGAGATTTCCAAGGAGCTAATGTTCTTAGACAGTCGGTTTTATGCTCATCTGACATATTATTCACATAGGTTTTATCATGGTTAGATATAAAACTGAAGTTGTAACTTCATTTTAGCACAGATATGTCTTACGATGCTTTAGCCTATAGGTCTAGGAGCTGTGAGTGACAAAATACTTTTGCTCACCAGAAATATAGGTTTCTGTATGCAGCTATTTCTCGTAACAATGCAAAATAGAAATCTGGGTCACTTCAGTCATTTGCTGCCATTAATAGTTAATGTGAGTTATTGCCATTGAAAGTATTCTAAAAACAGGGATTTTATTTTTTTCTGCATCTTGCAAACAAATAAACAAGAAAAAATATTTTTAGTCAGAACAGTTAAGAAATCCTTCTTTAAACAAAACTTAAATTTGCCATGAATTTTTTTTACATGGAAACACGCTGCTTCTGATTTTATGTAAAACCAGGATTTTTATACAAAGCTCTTTCCCCAAAATATCTGCTTTAGAACAGTCATGGTTCCCTGTACTGCAAAAAGAGCAGGGGGAAGAAGGATTCTTTAATGTATGTACAAGCAATTTCAAACCTAATAAGTTGAAGAAAACGGTTTGTGACAAGAGGAAACTTTGAAATCTAGTGGCTCCTGCTGTTCCAGTTAGATTCCTTGCCACCTGCTTTTGCTGAATCAGCATTTCTAGAAAGCTGGACCAGATTCAGCACAGTGGGGCAGAGGTAGGCTAATTTAATTCCCTCACTCCTTAGCAACTCTGACTGTTTGACACTCTTTGTTTTCAAGCCTTAATGACAAATATACAACTTCTGTGCAATTCTTTCTTGCTGTGGTCTGTCATTAGGAATCCACAGTAAAGAAGCTGGGACTGCCAAGATCACCGTGAAACACTGGTGCAATGGTGATGCAGATGATGAAATACCATGTTACTGTAATGTTAATGGGGACAGGCACATGTGTGCCTGCCAGATCGGGGAACATCCACCCTCGCAGCTGTGATGGAAAATGCAGGCAAGGAGATGAGGGAGCAGGGCTGAGGTTCCTGGGGACCACTCTCGCTGCCAGGGCCAAGGGACAGCTGCTGAGCCTGCCCAGCTGCAGCAGCACAACCCCATGCCCAGGGCTTGTCCTCCTGTCTGCTCTTCCCCTGTAGGAGTGTGACCACCAATAAATGTTGTTTCCAGGGACACCGCTGCCCCACTCTTCCCTGTGCTGAGGATGAGGATGGAGCTGCCTTCCACACTGTGCAGCCACCTTCATATTCCACAGGACACCCCTTTCCATAACATTCCTCGTGGCAAAGGGGAGGTAAGGAAGAACTTCCCTATGTAGATAGTAGAGTTGTTTCACATTTTTAATACAGTATTAATTTATTATTATTGCTGGTTGTATCTGTGTCCTGTCAATTCCCCCCTGCTCCCTACCACCACCACTATCCCCTTCACCCCAAGATTTTATTGAAAACAAAATTATTTTGCCAGAGTAAAAACTTAGGTCTTGGCTAATATTTCACTAGTTGCACAGCTCGAAATCACAAATAGACAGCATTTCCTTTTAAAGAAGTGGCAGACTGAAAAAGGTGAAAGTTAGCAGGGCAAAATCCTGAAGATAGATTTGTCCTACTCTTTCTGAGGAATTAAGAAAGGAGGAGGAAGGAAGAAAGATAAGTAGAGAAAAAAACCCCCAAAGTCTGCGTTTAAATCTTAAATTTGGAAGTGAAAAATAGCATGTTTAAAAGTATTATTTGCCACTCTTTATGATCCCTCTTCTTCCCTTTCCTTCTTCCAGCATTCCCTCCCCCATGCAAGCTCGATCTCTTTGTGTGTGTGTCATAATAGATATCCCAGCAAGGCACCATCTTTGTTACCGTGCTTCTGAAGCTCTTCTAAGATGCTGTTTTCAGTGGAAAACTGCAGCTTTATGATATAATATCTTTCAATATAATTTCTCAAATGATTCATATAATGATTGTGGCTACTTGCAGGCAAAAAACCCTGATCCATTATGCCCTCAAGCATTGCATGACAAACCCTACTGACACTAAACACACATGTCAGTCTAGCCCATACGCTGCTTGCCTCACTCACATTTTGGACTGACTTCTGAGCAGTGATTCAGCTAAGTCCTGCCCAGCCTTCCATGATGATAACATAGGAAAAAAGTGAGAAAGCAGCAACATTAGACTCATTGTGTTCTCTCAAAACCAAGCAAAAACCTCACTGTTTTCCTGTTGTGGTTTTGTTGACACTTCCTTGTCCACAGTATTGGCATATGCTCATTATTCACCGCCTTAAATATACTTTCCTCAAAAGTGAATTAAGTGACAGGGAAATTTTCAGCACATGTCGCTCTTCCACAGGGTGCTAAGCTTAGGGATCTTATTCTTGAGAGGTTCCTATAGACCAGAGCCAGAGGAGAATGCACACTGTGCCCACAGAAATGAGACATGATAAAATAGCATTTTCTTTGCAGGGAGCTCATCCTGAAGGATGATGCAATCACTGGAGCTGCTCTCCCTTCCCAGGAGCAGAAGACCCTGTCCAACAGCTGGGAGAGAGCTGGTGTCCCTCATTGCTCCAAAAATCACATCCATGTAACTCCTCAGCACAAAAAGATTCACCTCTTTGAAACTGAACAACCTCCACTGCCCTTATTGTCTCAAACCCATCCACCTTGAACATGATAACTTAATTATATCCCAAACTGGGCAGACTGAAATCTCATTTATGACATGATCCTTTTGGTGTATAATAGTCTTAACAAGCCTTAATTTTCCACTCTGTCTTCCTGTCATAGTTACTTACCACTGCTAAGAATAATGAGATAAAAATGTGAGGTTGAACCGAATAAAGGAAAAAAGAGTCAGTACAGAGCAATGCTCACGTGGACTTCCCACAGAGGAGTATCTAATGACACTCCTTAGGCACTTCTAAGACTCAGCTGCTCCTCTGGACTTCAGGTGAAGAAGGACCATGTTGCCAGATTTTGGGGGTGGTTTTGCTTTAATATCATTTATCCCAGAGGCTGTCAGCCTGAAACACATGGGTCATCCCTTCTGGCCCATGAAATCAAGGAAACTACCCATCTACTCTAGCAAATGATTTCATTTGCGCACACTTGCCTCAGCATGACCAATTCACACCATTTCATCGTATGACCTTGAGTAACTTGCTTTTTTTATTTTTTAGTTTCGTAACTTTCATTTCAAAAACAGAAGTTTCTAACTCCTATTGTAAAAAATACCATGAAAATGTTTTCCAAATGCACTCTGCTGGATCCAAAATACAGAATTTAAATTTGTAAAAACCAAACAAAACCCCCCAAAAACATCATTTTCAGACATTTAAGGCAACCTTTCACTTAGTAAGTTATATTTTTTTAAGATGTGGTCCCTAACTTGTGGAAATGTGGATCTGTGATTCATGAAAATAACCATCAATAATTTCAGTGTTGATGTGTTTACTTACTTATATTCCCACAAAGTGTTAGATTAAAAAAAAAAATAACAAAAAACAAACCAAACCACCTTAAATGTTAGCTTTATTTTCTTTTCTTTTAATGTTTTCTGGTGTTGTTTTTTGGGGTCTTTTTCATCTATTTCACTAGCACAGACTGTTTGATTTTGTTTAGTATTTTCAGCTGGCTTCACCTTATGCCCTAGGTTAAGTCTGAAATACTATTATCAATCCCACAGACCACTCTTAAGGACACTGTTCTGTTGGAAAGTGATATTACATAGAAAATAAAAATCATAGACAAGAAAATCTGTTTTAATTTATGCATATGTGCGCATATGTATATAAATTGTCATTAAAAATATTAAATTCTTGGGGTCCTAATAGTCTGTCATTTATTTCTTTGTTAATGCCTTCATATTAAGAGCTTAATTTTAGACTTAAAATGTAAGCTCAAACTTAACATGTCATGGGTCTAAAGGACACAGCAAAATGTGGGGGGATTCTGCTGCTTTCTCTGGTAGGGGTACAAGGGAGGCATAAAGCTGAGCACCTCTTACCAAACACTGACAAAAGCCAAGTGCTACTGTATGAAGGCTGAAGGTTTTGTCTCAGCATCCTTGCTCTAATTTGTGTTTTCAAACACCAGTATCATAAAGATCCGTATTCTTCCCGAAGTTTGACCCACTCTCCCCATTTGAGTTTATCACCTTCGGGTCCAGGTGCACCCCAGACTTTGTCTGAGGACATCTCCTTCTGGGACTTCATGTCCCTTATCAGAGATGGCTCCTGTCCCCTGGGGTGCTCCAAAGCAGTCCTGTATGGCTTGGGGTGTCTCAGGGTGAGGGTTGGAAGGGTGTGTGCACAGACCTTATTTCAGAATCGAGGCTTAAATCTGCTTTACATTGAGCCACCTGAGCAGACTTTGGGTGCTGCCCTTGGTGCCAAAAGGAGCTGCACCCCACAGCTCTCCTTTCATGGATGTTCTTCTCTCTCCTGGCCAAACACGTGAGTCTTTTATGACCTCATCATTATCCCAACATACTTAATGTCTAATCAAAAAGATATTTTTAAATATTTAATTGCACAGTTACATTTGTTTGGTGGCTAGCAGTTTTAGCTTCTCTGACAAATGTTCTAACTCTAATGCCTAATCTGCTTGGATACATGAAAGAATATAAACTCTTCTTTTTTTAATTTCTTTTTTTTCTTTTTTTTTTTTTAAGTTATCCATTATAATTAAGATAAATAATGTCCTGTCACAGAGCACAGAGACCAGAGTCTGGGTAGATCCCATCTGTGTAAGTGCTGGAAACCTTATTGCAGAAATCTCCTTTAGTCAGCTCTTTGTTGCATGTTACCACATAATTTTTACCTACAGGCATCCAGGCTGGTTTTGCCTGATGAAGCATCTGCGGTCTGGACTTTGGGGATGGAAATGAGGAGAAGCTACAGAGGACTTCAGAGGCACTGTGCAAACACTGCAGCCCTTTGTCTCCTGGCTGCCCTCTCCCTGGCTGGCGGAGCCAGGGCCGGCCGGCAGCACATGGATAGCGGGAAGCACAGACTATGGATTTCACCTGCAGCGCCTTGTTATACAGACCCACCGTGGTGTTCAGTGCCTCTCTCTTCTGCTTGATTAAAGATAATAAGGGACAAGTCACTGGCAACCCTTTGAGGCAGGGTGGTTTCTGGAGATAACTAGGGGACAGATTTGTATTGTCACATTTATATTTAGGATTTGATTAGTTTCTGCTTTATAATTCTAGCGATATTTTTAGTCTATCTTTTTGAGCATTAGAGCAACCCTCTCTCCAGTGACCAGCCTAATACCTCCAAAGCCCCACAAGGGGCTGTTGGGACACTAAAGACCATCAATCCTTATGAATAATGCATCTACTTCCTACCAAGGCTCAAATCCCATTAATACTATAACATTATTACATCTCATATTTACTCTTTTCTATCTATGGGATAAAAGATTAATTCTGAACAGTTTTTTCAAATTAAGAGGAAATATATGAGTAGATCCAAATCATTTCACATAGAATATACCAGTTATTGCCAGAAGGAAGTGGTTAGAAATACAAAACAAAATTATGAAATAAGAAATAACCCACTTATGTGAGACAGGGGTGGGCATTACAAGGTCCTACCTAAAAATGCCCACTAAAATGCATTGAAACCCCATGTTCTGCATGGGGAGTTCCCATCCTGATGAGTCCAGAATTAATCCATCTGTGGCAGATAGGGGGACTGAATGGAGTTGTAATATGGATATTATAATATCACCAGCGTTATCTGTCTGACCAGAAAAAAGGAAAGAGGCTGAGATAATCAAAAGAGGTTGTAAAACTACTTTCTCTCTCTTTGGATGTGGCTAATTCCAAATGTGTCGTGGCCTAATTAGGCAGAACCTGGATGGAAGAGCCTCTCTCCCTGTAGGTTCACAACAGCAAGATCTCAGCCTCCTCTGCCTGTCTGACTGCTGCTGCTAATACTTTTACTGCTGATGAATAATTAATTACAGTGAGGATCTACTAAAATCCAGTTGCCCTCAATGTCCTCTTCATACTTAGCAAAAACAAATAAAGAAAACCCCAGAAGACTGAGTAACTTGCCTAGCAGAGCTTGGAAATGAGCGTTAGTCATATTGGTGCATGCTCGAAGATAAATCTTATAAATGAAAAAACATATTACTGCGTGTGTAAGGTGAGTACATAAAACTCAGAAAAATACAGCTTTGCATGCATAACTAGATTTTTGATATATTCAGTATCAAATCCAAAAGGTAGCACATTACAAGAAAAATATATTACTGTATCCAGTGCAGATCTGCAACCTTCCTGAATTATTACCAAGCTGTTTGGTACAGAATTCACCAATACATTGCCTTCCCCAGCCCCATTAGATAATTTGCCTTTGTCCAGAACTGACCACACACTTTGCTTCTGAAATGCACAGAGACAATAAAAAGAATATGGAGGTTTAGCAAGTGAGGCACTCAGGGACTAATATTCAGCAATGCTAATTCCAGCTAAATTTATATTGTATTGAAAGAAAGTGTTGTCTTTTTACAGCTTGGCATACATCGAGACATGTGGTTACCAGATTACTTTCTATCTCCGCTCAAAAACATTTAGAGAATTTCTCATTAAAATTATTTAAAGTGGAACAAGTCAAATAAATCTACTTAAGCTGTTGTTGCATTGCCTCATTTGTGCTGAAAAAATGTTGCTTGTTTTTTACATTCTATTTTAACTGTACATATGAGGCTTTACTCGCCCATTAACAAAATACATCACCTCCCAATTGCTTTCTATACCTCCTTAAATGTTAAACATAAACATATATACCATCTGTTTCCTATCATGACACCGATCCAAAATGGCTGTACTAGACACCTCCACGTAATAGATCATCTTAAAACACCTTAGCGGTTTTGCTTTATGGAGTTATTTTCCTGTGACAAATTATAAACCTATACTTCAAGAACACGACCGATCTGTAGCCTCAATTGCAAATTCTGAAGAGTTTCTCTCCATTTTAACAAAATGTGCTGGCTCGTATCTGATGCAGCAATTTTTTTTTTTAAAGCCATAGGCCACTTTTGTTGCTATGATATCCTACAAATCCAGTTAATTTTTCCAGTTAATAATTTCTCAGCTTCTACTTCATGAAGCATTCCGATTGAAACCATTGCAGTTCAAAATAGTCACTGCTATAACTTACAAAATTATTATGTAGCTGTTGTGTAAGTGAAACTGCAGAACAAATTACAGGGTTTATCATCAGTCTGCAATCAAAAATAAATTTCAGTAGGAAAAAAATCGTCTTTGCAATGCTTATACTTGTGAACTCCAGCTATCAAACATTCAACAGGAAATGGACAAAATATAGTCATAAATGTCATTGAATGAAAATTAGGTTCTGAATGGATTTCAAATGTACTTTCTCCTCAGGTTCAGCTCTATGAAAAAATGACTGTGTCTGGAGCAAGTCGAATTCAGTGAGGAATTTCTCCTTGACTTAAATGAGCTTTTGACCAAGGCCTCGCAATATTAATGCATGAACCTGCAATCCCTTATTTCCCAGGGTAGCTCCAATGAATCCTAGACTGATTAAACCTCTGTAGACCTGTGTGCAAAAGCAATACTCTGCCTGCTCATTCTCCCTTAAATGTAAGAGCTCAAATGGTTATGAGACAGTATTGCTACAGGTTTGATCAAAAATAAATGCCATATATCTAAGGACCATGAATAAGGGATGAAACAGCCAGTGTAGAGGTGGAAGAGCTAAAGGGAAAAAATATAAAGATACCATTGCCTTGGACTGTATAATCTCAGCAGAGCTTCTTGCCATGTCAGAGGCTTTATTTCAGAAGCACCTCTTAATGCCTCTTGGCTACGCAATCCTATTTGATGAGGCAAAAGGAGACAGACTTCTGTGGAAGTACGAGCTGCTTGGTAACCTCTTGTCACCAGAAATAAAGAACTGGAGTACTGGTATTGTTGCTGAGTCTATAAACCAATGCTACCAGGGGGAACAAATGTGCAAAAGATTGAGGAAGAAATAGTGCAGAGATTTCCTACCTAAACCATTTTTTTCTCCAAGGAATTTCTGAAGAAATGGAGGAACAAGGAGGAAATGCCAGGCCTTTCATTCTTTAAGAAGTGGAGGGGAAACCTTTTTTACCTGTGTCCCCCCACACAATCCTGTGCAGTTAGAGCTCCCCTTACAGTTTCAGCCTACCTGAACTCCACTCTCCAGACAAGGCTGAGGAGACCTCCAAAGGATGGACCATGAAGCTTTCCTCTTATCAAATGCTGTGTGAATACGTAAGGTCACGTACTCCTTTGGTGCTGCATAAAGAACACTCAGCGATTTTTTGAAACAATTGCCACAGTGTTCTTCCTTCTCCTTGTTTCTAGTTTTGCTGGTGCTATTTGTGTGATTTACAGAGGTTGTTTTTATTCCTCAGAGCTTTCAGAGCAATTAAAGAAAATAAAGAGCAAATGCTCAAGTAGTTGAGAAGAATGGAAGAGCTAAAAGATGGACACAAAGGCAGAGATACCATGAAAACTCCTACAGAGGAAAGAATAAAGTATAGCTTGCTTTCAACATGCCTTAACAGGCACAATAATTCCAGATTCAGTTTATTTCAAATTGCAATATGGTTTGGAGGGGAGACAGTCAGTAACTTCTTCTAAACAATATGAACAACCAATTTAATATAACAACAATCACTTGTCTATTGTGAACTTCAAAGTCATGCTATATTTATAATACACAGTTGTTCAAATAAGTTGGCAAACTGTGATACGCCCTACTTGCACTGATCACTTGTGTGCGTGGATTTTTCACACCCAACAGGATAAAAAACCCCAACAAAATAAACACCCAAATGGGTTGTTTGGGATTTTAACTGTTTCATCTTGACAGTTGCACAAACATGCCATATCTAACCTCTGTGCTAACATGTTGGCTCACAGGATCTGTCCTCCTTTTCACCTTTCTAACCTCACTGAAGCTGTTGGAACTTGCAGAGGCTACTAATCCATGTCCATACCTCAGCAACCTGACTTCTTCACCCTCAAATTCATGTCTCTTCCCCTCTGCTCTGCATTTCAAAATCCAGGATTAAGCAAACCTGCAGTAGATGTGCATGTTGAAATGCACTATTGCTTTCTGCTTTATAGTTTCCTTGTTGCCCAATAGCTGTCAGTAGTCTTTTTTTTCCTGCACACACTGCTGTTTTTTTCAGTACAATCTCTCTGAGAACTAAAAAAACCCCAAACAAACAAACAAAAAAAAGAAGTGGAATCTCAATAACATCCTTAATAAAGGAGTTTTCAGGCTTTTTGTTTTTTTAAAGGCAGAGTATGACACAGCCCTGAATGACACACACCAAATAAACAGGAAAAAATTTGCCAATCCTTGTTCTATATTACACACCCATTGAACATTTTGGGTGGAGAATCTCCAAGGAGATCAAGCTCAGTTCTTTAAAAATATTTCCATTTCTACATGAGGAAGCAAAATATCTCAATCCCCAAACCTCAGTAGCCTTTTCTATTTCTGCTGAAACTTAGTAACTAAGATTCCCTGAAAACACCTGTGTTCCATTGTATGAGATATATCAGTGGCAAAATTTAATGTACCCCCTCCCACTGCAGAGCCTGAATTTGCCTAAATTGCCATTTCTGCCATGCCTAAAGCAGGCATTATGTCTATTTACTAGCCCACTGCAGGGCTGATGAGGGAAGGTGGCAAGGGTCCCTTTTCTACATTGGTCCTGCCTCAATCTATACTTATTGTTTCATTTCTTTCGCATCATTTTAGACCATTTCAAAATCATCTAAATCCATGGTATGTTAACACAAACTGATTTCACACATTCAAAGCTAGTTTCTCAGCATACAGCTTTGCCATTTTGCCAATGTTTTTAATCGATGCTTGAGGGACTTTTAACACCAGCATGAGTGAAGCAGGAGCCACAAGGCAACATCAAACAAGTTCTGCATGGGTCCCAAGCCAGGGTGCATGCCAGGCATGCTTTGAAGAGCCATTGCTCTGAAAGAATGTGGCTCAGAGAGGCTTGCGTTTGACTGGTGGAAGGTCAGCACCGGCATGTGGGTCAGATCAGCCCTACGGTAGCCTCAGATGTGTGTCAGGAGCAGGCAGATCTCATGCAGTGCCTTCCCACAGCTACACCTCAAGGTTTTGGGCTTGCTTCCCCATGGACCAGGCAGCTCCAAGGTGCCCACCCTGCAGTTAAAGCTGCCTCCAGCCCAGCCACCACCTTCCAGGCTTTGTCCTTCCCTTTGAATGCCCACTGAACCTCCTTTCCCACATGCCAAACTCACCCGGTGTGCATTCACCTCTCCAGAATAAACGATCTGAAATGAAGGTGCAGTCTTGCAGTAACAATCACATTAACTATTTATTCCGCTGAGACAAACGATGTGTCAAGAGCAGCTTTTCAGATATGGAAGAACTTCTAGTTTCTGCTGCCAAAATTATTTTCCCAACAGTTGTCTTCCACAAAATGACCTAACTTAATTAAAAGTGTTTATACCCATGACCAGGTGTGACTCAAGACAAAGCAGCAACATAGCACTTGACATTGTTTGGTGTGTAGGACTTGGAGAGGAGAAGGATGAAAACAGACACGTGATGCTGATAAGAATTTCTTTTTATGTTATTCCAATAAAAAATACATTCATACAGAAATATAACAATCTTGCAAAAAACAATTTCAAATAAAATCTTGTAAAACAAAATTTTTACAAAAATCTTACAAAGAGATTCTTTAGATAACAGGGTGCTTCAAAAACAAAAAAAGAAATTTCACTAATAGAAACTTTTTCTTCTTAAATTTCAAGCAAAAATGTTTTATTTTTTTTTTATTTTTCAGCTTGATTGAGGCTCAGTTATCACCTGAACAAAATGTACTTGCTTATTAAGAAAATTACAGGCATTTGACATATGGCACACAGCCCCACCCCATCCACACAAGTCTGATGGTATTTCACAATTGAGACAAGCCAGTGCAAGTTTTTTTTTGTTTGGGGTTGTTTGTTTGTTTTTGCTTTTTTTTTTTTTTTAAATTTCTTGTTTATAAGAATTACGGCTAAGCCAAGGACAATGCAAACAAGGAGTTAAAAACACAACAAAACCCAATCGTAAATAGAAATCCATTTTCTGGAAAATTTTGTTTGGGGGAAGAAAAAAAAAGTGCATTTTCAGGCAATTTAAACCAAAAATGAAATGAGAATGATTTAAGCCTGTGTGTTCCATAGAACCAGATCACTTGCATATACTTTTTTTAAACCACTTATCTACATACATTTCCAGGAAGATATACCAAAATATTAGCAGAGTAAGCAAGACTGATATTTAATAGGAAAAGAAACAGGTCACATGTTTCATTGCATCGACTGTAGTGAGCTGGTTTAAAAAAAAACAAAACAAAACAGGTTTTGGACAGACTATTCCTACTCTAGGAAAAAACAGTCTTTATTTCAGCTGAACTACGTAAAAGTAGAGCTCAACCACCACAACGACTAGCTCACTTACAGGTCCTCCAGCAAGCTGGAAGGCCAAAACCCGAGTGTACATCTTCTGCACACAGCTAATATTCTTTTAGCATGCCAATATTCGGTTCATATCATTCTTAAATGGCCACAGATACGCTATTCCAGACAACCTAATAACTACAAAACACAGTCAGCAGTCTGAGAAGGACTGAATGCCAACAAAGCCTTTAGCATACCATTAAGCTAAAGGTAAAGCCTCTAAAAATGCTAGATTTTAATTAACTGTATCTTTCATTTCTTTGTCTCCTTAATGACCGTATTGCGGGGGGAGGGGGGAGAGGGAATATTTTGATGGGCTGTGGCATTTTCTAGCTATGTGTTCTAATTTTTATCCTTTTAAAAAAAATATTTATATATTATCTATATATATACACACATACACAGACTGTACACACAAATATACATACACAATCATTTTTCTGCCCACTTTTAAAAAAAAAGTAATATAGTTTCTTTCTGTATGACCAACAGATAGCTAGATATATAGATGTGAAACTTGTGCCTTTTAAGCAAATACATCTTTTAATACTTCTGTATCTTTAATATGTATGAAAACTTGACATATTAAGTACAGTTGGGGTGTGTATATACACAGTTGTTGTGCAAGGTCAATATAAAAAAAGTCTCAAGGTGGCAGAACTGGTCAGGTATTCAATTGGCATATGCATTATACTGTAACACAGTCAAATTGTCTAAGTTAAACAAATACTGTACTGACATGAATGACTTTTCTCTATATTTGTCTTTGTGAAGGAGGACCCTGGAAGTAACCTTTTTTTCCCCTCATATTATACATTTGATACAGTACAATGCCAGGTGAAAAGAGAGCCTTAATAAAGCATGCATCACCCATACCCCTGTATAAGACCCCCTGCAAGAGAAGGTCACTTGCATAAGGCACCATTATTAAGGTCAACAGTGCATTAACAGCTAGAAAACCAGAAGTTAGTCCTCAAGGCATAAATAAGAGAAAAATTAGCTGCATGAGAAAAATCAGTTTCTAACCAATAGTGGTTTTATCCACCCAACAAAAAAATTATTCATGTTCCATACATTATGTAACATTAGACCAATTGTATTTTAGCTGCTCTTAACTGGAATCAAAACTGCAGTCCTGATTAAAGAATGGAAAAGCATATAGTTCCCCGGAACCATGCAATAACCTTTGTATTATAATGAAAAGTTATAGTTGTGTTACATTTGTAAATACACAGCTTATACAATGGATTACAAATGAGCTCTGTAGCAAGTAAAACAAGCTACTTGACACATTGCACGTTTAATAGCTGCACCAGACACCTAAAGCTCCTCTCACACAGGAACAGGGAGGTCCCCCATTTCCATTCTGGCATCCTGACTCTTTTTATTCCCCCCTTCCCCTCTCAGGTTTTCCCTCTAAAAAGGTGCAGACACCCCTCCCCCCACCCCTTGGAAATGATTGGTGGTCGTCCCATCTCACGAGATATTCCTCACATACAAGACATTCAGACTATTTTTTTTCTCTTACAGTTATAAAACAACCACAAGAAAAAAAATGTGCCTCAGCATACAGTCATCAAGAGATCCTCATCGCATACAGTCGCCCAATCATTAACATTCTCAGTGCACATGCTCACGGCAAAGGCTTAGGAGCCACTCAGAAGGTTAGATACCAGTGTATGAGTCCAGGAAACCCCAAACATCACGCACCGCGGTTGCTATGCCGTTCTTACATGACTTATTAGCCCTCAAAAGACCTTCAAGGAAGTGAGGTCCTGGAGGCAACTGGGTAGGGTGCAAAATGGCATGCTTTGGCTGGAATACGCATCCCTCCGCTCAAGGCTCTTCAACCTTGACGCCTCTTAGCCCGCAGGATTCACCTCTTGACCCATTCAGAGGTGTCTCTTCATGTGAAGGGCCAGGTGGTCAGACCTGGAAAAACACCTGCAAGGCAAGAGCGAGGCTGCGTGTTAGCCCATGGCTGCTGGCACACGCGACGCGACACGCGGGGCCAAGGCACCTCCCCTTGCTCTGCTGCTCCAAAACACAGCTGGTGGAGGAGGGGTTTGGCATTCCCGGGGTACACAGGAGCACTCAAGGTGTCTGTGGGAACCCAGGAGCTCTGCAGATGGGTGGTAACACTGTGGACTTCTCAACATTCATCTGCAAGATCAGGCTACAAACCGCTTCCCAAGGATAAGTAAAATGGAAGGGTTTTTCTAGTCTAAACATGCAATAGTTCCACAGAACTACCAGACACTGTTGTGTTCCCAAATAATTCCTACACAAGCGAAAAGCAGCCTAGACTGGCTTTCCAACAAGCATTAAAATAACTATTTAAAAGGGTGCATTTCAATCACATACCTGTCACAGTGACTACATTTAAAAGGCTTGGCACCAGTGTGCTTTCTGAAGTGTCTGGTTAATTCATCACTTCTTGCAAAACGCCACTCACACCCTTCCCATGAACATCTGTAAGGCTTTTCCCCTACAAAGAAAGCAGATTACATGTTAGTCATGACTTCACTCAAAGACAGGTGCTATCATTTTCTATGTAAACCTCCTTCACTCCCCCAAAGACAGACAATTTTATTTAACCTATCTGAATGCTTCACAACACGTAAGCAAAGAAAGCTCACAAAATTCATCCACACGATTCCTACTTATCTTGCTGCAACAGCATATCAAAGAGTCTCACTCTTATGAAAAATAATAATGATTAAAAAAAAAAGTGATTAAACAGGCTCCCAGGAAACAAAGGAATCCAGCCCTCTACCATTCCTGTTCATCCGTAATGGCAGGCTTACTCCCAAACAGGTACCATTCACCTCATAAAGGTGATTAAAGACAGCACAGCTAGGCTCCAAAATGCAATTAGGCTACTGTATTGCATCAAAGTCCTCTGTCACTCACTCATCTGCATAACATGCAACCTCCTTTCTGCTGAGCCACTTATTCTTGGAAAAGCCTGCACACCACTTTGCACACTGCTATTTCAGCATTCAAGAAATACCACTTCCATTCACAGGAACGTTCTCAACCAGACAGCACCAGAACACCAGTTCTGCAATACTTCTGAGCCTGGCAGCTATTTATGTCTGCTCAACAACCACGGTTTCAGTGGAAGTTTTTTTTTTTTCTCTTGAAATAATCCTGTTTTATCTGACTTCTGCATGACAATGGGAGCATCTGAGCTTGCTCAGACTTCCCATAAAAGCCACAAAATGCTGAGCTCATGAGTCAAAATAGAATCTTTTCCTTGAATTCTCTTTCCCACATCTTAAGGGAAAAAAAAAAAGCCAACCATCCATATAGGTGTTTGGATTGGTACACCAAGAACACCATGCCAGTTCCTCACGTTAAGCCATGAGTACAGAGCCAAGGCATAGCTCTACACATCTAACTGCTGTGATAAAGAGATGTCAAATAATACTGCTCAAACAAGCACATCAGCACGCTACTTCAACCATAAAATATTTATAAAAGCCCTGAAGTGTCTATCTTACTCACTTTCTTTCCCAATAACACACAGGATTGTTATTTTTAGTTCAGGTTTCATAACAATAAAATGCTGTTGCTCAGTAATTTGGGACCAAATTATACAGTAGATTGTCAATTTTTAAGTTCAATTGGGCAGACGTGTCAGAAGGACAACACCACACTGTGGCTTTCTAAGATTTTTTGCTGATAACAATGGCATGCATAAGTGCTAAATGAGTTACAAATATAGCTATACTTAATATAATCAAGACCTCGATTTTGATAAAATAGACCCGATGTGGACTGAAGCATAAAAACAAGTTCTGACAGTATTTAGTGATCTGTCCGATTTTTGGATATACATTCCTTTTTTTTTTTTGCAATAAAGTCATAGCTCACTTTCTTTAGAAATAATTGTCAAGAAAGGCCTGGCACCTATTTTGGCTGAACCTTGCTCCTGAAGGCCGTGTGCTGCTGCAGCTTCCCAAGTACTGTCTACTTCAACGAGTGGCTCCTATTTGCTATGACAGCAGCCTAATCCAGCACCAGCTGCCCTGGCTCATGAAGAGAATGAGGAAGTGATGTTGTCCATGCTGGTAAACCTCTACTACTATTACATCATCTCTCCAAACGTGGCCTACCACCCAGTGATTGAGTAATGCCGTGACACCACCACCACCAAGGGGTATTCCCTACAGTAGTTGCCAGCTCTTAATAAGCAGAGGGTTACTAACCTGTATGAGTGCGCTGATGTGCTTTCAGATGTGAACTTTTGGTGTAAACTTTCCTGCAGCCATTAAAATGACACCTGTGAACACGCCTTCTGCCATCTGGCGAGGTGTCACCATTGGAGGGTGTACCTTTTTCTGCAGTCTTTCCAGTGGTACCGGTACGGATTTTCCCCGGTGAATGCAACTCACCCGGCGTACAATTCCATATCTGGGAAGAAGGCTCCTTGCTCAGCTCAGGAGACGAAGGGGGAGTGGAAGTGACAGATGAACTCAAGTTTCCTGAACTGGCTAAAACATCACTTATAGGGTCAGAGGTAAACTTTGTTGTGGGCGAGAGCTCCTCAGAGCTGTCTGAAGATTCGCTGCTCACGTCAGAATTTAAACTGTTGGTCTCTAAGTTCTGACTAGCAAGATTGTCCTCTTTTGGGACACATGTGTTCTTCAGTTCAGATTCCTCCTTTTTCTCACGTGCCAGAATAATTTTGGTCCAGAGATCCTCTTGGCTATCAAATTTGATTTCAGATGCAGAAACATAACAGGGTTCACTCTGAAGATACCGTTCCAGCTCCAAACATGTCTAGGTGAAAGAGAAGGAATAAAAAAAAGGAAAGTTACAGGCCTGCTTAAAAACAAACCAAATTATTTTACACTTCAAAAAGCATGCAGGAATGCAGTATGTTCGATTTGAGGTTTCTGGGTTCAAAACAAATTAAAGGCTCCTCAAGCCGTAACTAGGTGACTGTTACGATGAAAAGAAATCATTTTTTGAGACCTGGGCAGGAGTTCAAACACACAGCTGAAGGTGCAAGTCAGCTTTGGTTTCCAAAATAGCATTCTAATGACTCAGTCAAATTATCATCGCTCTCATCATAAAATCTGTGTTTTTAGTAGGCTGATGTTGAAAAGGACCATAGAGAACCACAACATATAACCATGGTTCGCTCTTGCACCGTGACTAATTTCAAGTTGTTTTGTATCTCTCTCACATAAACATGAGGCTGAAAGGACCCAACTGAATACAATGTGCTCTGACACCCAGTTAAGACCCAAATGCTGTGTCAGAAAACAAAGCCACATGTCAGCATGGCTGCAGAGCTGCTGGCCTGTCTTCTGGGGACATCAATGGAGCAGCAGACATCCTCCCATTTCCTGTGCATGAGAACACAGCACATTCGACTTTCAAAGAATGTCATTTCCAAGCGCACTGGCATGCACACCACATAACTCAAACTGCTCCCATGCGTGTTCAGAGGAACATGGAGAACTTCAACAACAGAGGAGAGGGGAGGAAAAAAGTTCCAGAATAGAAACGTCTTGTTCTATAGGATGCAAAACGGGAAATTACTGTGAGGTCCTGCTGGGAGTCCCACAATGAACAAGAACTTTATCTACTGGCCAAGAGTGCAACTGTATGAGTCATCTCTTTCTTTCTTTCACGCAATGCCAAAGGAGACTTCCTTTTAAAACCATGACCATCTGCCAAGAAAGTACTCTGCAAATGTACATGTAACAGTACATGGACAACTTCCCCCCCGACCACATTCCCCACGACTCCATGAAACAAAACAAAAAACAAAACCACCCTAAATGGGTGAAACTATGGGTTTCAATTTCAATTCACCCGGCTGACTTTCGAGCCATTTTCAGAGAACAAAAAAA
>VYZT01029950.1:0-102715 GCA_013400735.1 Pomatostomus ruficeps | reverse complement strand
CGGCGCTGCCGGCGGCGGCCGCCAGGGGCGTTGCGGAGCCGGGCCGCGTTCGTGCCGGGCCTGTGCTCGGCCGTCCCGTCGTGTCCCGTCGGATCGGGGGTAACCGTGACCCCCCTGGGCCTGTGCAGGGCGGTCCCGTCTGACCGGGGTAACCGTGACACCCCGGCCCTGTGCAGGGCTCACCTGTCTGACCGGGGTAACCGTGGCCCCCCCGGGCCTGTGCACGGGCGTCCCGTCGTGTCCCGTCTGATCGGGGTAACCGTGACCCTCCGGCCCTGTGCAGGGGTTTCCTGTCTGACCAGGGTAACCGTGACCCTCCGGCCCTGTGCAGGGCTGTCCCGTCTGACCGGGGGTAACCGTGACCCCCCTGGGCCTGTGCGGGGCTGTCCCGTCTGGCCAGGGTAACCGTGATCCCCTCGAGCCTGTGCCAGGGTAACCATGACCCCCCCCGCCCGTCGGGTCTGGGCAGGGGTTTCCCGTCTGACCGGGGGTAACTGTGACCCCCTCAGGCCAGTGCAAGGATGTCCTGGCTGACCGGGCTAACCGTGACTCCCCCGGCTCTGTGCAGGGGTGTCCCGTCTGACCGGGATAATCGTGACACCCCCACAGCACCCTCCCCACTGGGCTGCAAAGCCCCATCCGCAGGCCCTGCAGGTCCCCTGGGCTGTGCTTTCCCGTGAGCAGGAGGGTTTGGATGTTTGTCCTTCTTTTGTCCTCCGAGGGGCAGCTGGGGAGACCTCAATGACACCTTGGAGGGGGAGCTGGGTCCCAAAGCAGACCTGCATAATGGTCCTGAAGCTTCGCATGGAGAGACATCTTTGCATGGATGGACACCATAGCAGACGCTCCAGGCCAGCACCATCCTACACTGCTTCTCCCAATTCCATCCAAGCACAGATAGTTATTTGAGTGTCATTGATTGAACACCAGCTTTTTTAAGACTAGATTTGTCAATGCTATGAATGTCTTAATATAATTTAAGAAACTGTGGTCATTAGCTTTCTAAAGGAGTGTCCAGCACATGGAACAAACACTCCTAATGTGTTTTTTTATTAAAGGACTTCTAATTTTCTGCTTATGTTTCCATCGTAATCTCAACTCTGTTCTTTCCATTTCCCCACTTTTCTCTGTATCTGTTGCTGGTTGCCTGCAGATGGTAACTGAAGTGTTTAATGTGTATTTCTTCTGCCTACTGTCTTCTGTGAGCTGGTGATTGCAAGTGTGAAAATGTCAGTCTAACTTTCCATCCCTGGACCCCTCATAAACTATTAATATGATGATTCCTTAAACAAACAACTGGTGTTCATGGTTGGTTTTCCTGTGTGTCTTTGGAAAAAAAAAGTCTAAGGTCAATTAGAGCATTATTTTATGTTTAGAAAAACAAGCCAATGCTGAAAGCACAAAACATCTAAATCCAGATAATTATGCACACTTGGTTGAATCAGTAATTCTTTACTTGGTTTCACGTGGCCAAACATGTAAATATATGTCCAAAACTGCCCTGTCAGCAACAGATAGTGCAGCTAGTTTTGTGTCTACTTGTGGCCAAAACTTGATCCTCTGAGGAAAAGTGCAGACAGAAAAAAAAGAAAAGCCCTCTACATTAAGTAGATGAATTATACACCTTACTTGAGCCTACTTTTAGTTCTGTGAAGGAAAATATTTTTTGGCCTGAAATGCGGTGTGGGCTCCAGTCAAATATAACCTGGTAACATAACTCTGGGAATCATTAGTGTTTTTTTAACTGACCCGCTCCCTGTTTAGAGAAGATTTTATTTTCAAACATAGTGACAGTAAATGCAGCTATCCACTCTTTCTATTTTACACTTGCCCCCTTCTTAGCTGTGTGTCATGTCAGAGAAATCTGGGCTTGTCAGAGGCTGGATGAGGTTGGCTCTGCCCACATGGAGTTTGAGGCATAAGGATCTTATTTTGTATGGGCAGTATTTCCCAGTGAAGGACAACTGGAAATAGCAGATGCAAATTGATGGAGATGCAAAGGCCCTTAAATGAAATGTCTCTTTAATAAATAAGGTTTTCTGTACTGCTGTCAGTCTGTGATTGGTTGAGTGGGATGAAGAATCCTGCTGTAGGAAAAAATGAACCAAATTAAAGAAAACCATGGCACAAATGTGACTATAGTGCAGTAAAAACGGTTTAAGTTATATTCTGATTAAATGCTGGCTTTCATTAGACAGTTATCAATGGGCAAAAGAAAATTGACATATATGTCACTGGATGAATTAGTTCTAGATTGCGACTGTACTAATGAATTTTAATTTCAAGTATCAAAAAGCATCAATAGAACTAAAGGTCAAACTCAGATAAAAAAGAATGGATAAGGCTACAGAGTGAAGAAAACAGACAAAGTGTTTTTACCCAGTATGTATTTAATCAGGAGTTAAAATTAAATGGTGAGTCAATAACATGCTGTGGTTTAGGAGACTGTTCTTACAAGCTGAAGGGAAACTACTGGCACTAATAGCAACCATGTGGAATGAAGGGACGGTGTGTGAGTTGGAGGGAATTTATTGTAGTCTGTGGAGGATAATAAATGTTAGGACAAATTTTAATAGGCCCCAAAATGAAAGAAAATGAAAGAATGAGCTAGTGAAGATACTTGAAGATATAATTTAGTTCCTAATGACTTTCTTCAAGATATACAAAGCAGTTAAGTTTCAAATACCCATTTTATACCACTGGGATTTTTTCAGTCATGACCCAGGATGGAATTTACCTTGAAAACCTTAAAAGAAAACATGTTCTAACTTTAAAAAATCCAAAGCAAAATCAGTCAGTCCCTTGGGATTACACAACTTTATTTAGATGTGCCAACCAAGGACAAAGACCCTGATTTAGAGCGGAGGCCTCTTCATTTATGTAAGTGAAGGATACTGAAGCGTGTGTACTGACTGGGCAGTGCTAGTGAGTTAGGAAGGAATACAGCTACCAAGTTTCTTGGATGATTTTCTTGTCACTGCCATACACTTAATTCATGGTGGATGCCCTTTTTTATGTGGAAGTAATCACAGACTTACTTCCAATTCTGTAAATGTTCCCTATGTTTTTATGTCAATATGATCAATACCATTTATAAAAGTGGCAAAAAATTAATACAAATTATATAGGATTGCTCCAAATGCCAGAGCTTTGCATGTGAAGTTTCACAATGGCTTCTAAGTAGGACTGTCCACAATTTAGAAGCAGCCAATTTACCACTTTTAAGGCTGCTGATTTACAAATATGTGCAGGGAAAAAAGCCCCATGTGCTTTTTTTTTTTTTTTTTCCTTTTGCTTCATTAATTTTAGTAAGGTTCTGTCTGAAAAGCTGTATTGCCACGTTACATACCCCACCACTTTTCTGTAGTAACCACTTCTGTCAGGAATGGTAGACTGTTCCTGCAAAATCTGCTCTCCAAAGTAGCAGGTGACAGACGGTGTTTTCCAGGTGGGCTGAGCTCCACATGAGGCAGGGGGAGCACCTGTTCTGTTCTTAGAATATTCATGCATTTTTAGAGGACACATCAGCTTGGTTTGCATTGTATTCAGTGCTGAGAGTAAGAAGAGAAAACCTCCTGAAAATGGTTCACGTACAGCCAGATGCAGGGAGGTTAGATGAAATAGGCAGGAATCAATAGCTTTTGGTTTGATTAGGATAGATGGACTTTATTTGGGAAAAAAAGAGAAAGAGGGTGTCAACTGCATGAAAGCATTGTCAGATAGCAGAGAACACTACTTGAAATGATCTGCTTCCGAGGTGGCAAGTTGCTAAATCGAAAGCTAGCATGCAATGTGATTCTACCACAGATAAAGTAAATGCTCTTTGAGGATATATAAATAGAACTGTAATGAGTAGGCAAGCAAGTGGGGTGATTCCTGATCTGTCACTCTGGCAGAGCTAGAGACTTACATTTCAGACCATAAACTATCCTAAAACTAGTGACAGGTAAATGAATTTCAAAGACATAATGATAAAAATACAGTAAGGAAGAATTTAGGTAAACATGACCTGAACTTGTTCAGCAGACAGAGAAAATAGGAGAGGTGATGTGTTTCCCTACAAATACTGGTAAAAAATTAACCAGAATGGAGGGGAAAAAATTGTTGTCATTAGTTAATGTGAACAGAACATGAATCAATGACCCACAACTGAGTCAAAGAGGTGCTGTGTTATTTGTTGGGTTTTTTGCTCTTCAGACGAAACCTACGGTTGTTTAATTTCCACAGTTTACTGGCTACAGATTCTTGGAGTTCATGCTTTTAAACTCCTGTTTTTGCTTTGATTCTCCTAGATATGCCTAAACAGTCAATGAGAAGGTGGTGTTCTGGGAACTGGCCTGTGATCCCCATCAGCACCCAGAAACAGCATTAGAATAAAAGGTGTCGACAGACAATCCTTTTTCAGGCAGATACACTGCAGAATGTCTTCCATAGGTGTCCACAGCCTCACCTTGAAGGCAATTACATTTTCCATTTCCATAACTGGCACTGGAAAGGTGATTCTGTCTCTTGCTGCAGTAGTTACGAGTGATGATCCTGTAGTGCCCTATTTGCAAACAGGTTATTAAATCTGTTTCCTCATGTACCTCTGTTGTATTTATGTTTTAAGTAGGTCTTTTTTTCCTTCCTGATGCTTTAGCTGCTGGACATATTCATGAACAAAACATATATTCACTTTTCAGGTCTTTCTTCTGTGACTGTATTAGGACAAAATTAGACCTTTTTTCCACAAGAGTCTCAGTTTAACAGTCTACTTAATAGTACACAAGCATATTAGCAATAGGAGTTATAAGTCCTAATTGAATAGGAATTTCATGGGTTTTAATATAACAAATATCATGAATGGTTTTCTAAAGTATTTAAAAGCACTCATCCTGTACAGGGTAAATAAAAATTGAACTTATAAAAAGTTAACAGTTTTCATTTTTGTGAGACCTGAACTTTAGGATGACTGCTTTTCTAGCAGTGCATGAAATCTTCCATGATGTAAAAAATCTTCTATTCTTTTTAAAAAAAAAAAAAAAAATTAAAAAAAAAAGGATGAGGTAGCCTTCCAGACTTATCTTTGTAAATATGAGTAATCTGTTAAAAGAAAAGCACACTTTCTTGCATCTTTATGGAAGATAGGGTTTAGGATGAGCAGCCTCATAAGTAGCAAATTGGAACAACTGGGACTTGTCTGATGCCAAGTTCCTTGGCTGCTTTTAGGAAGTTTACTGACTGCTTATCCAGGTGGAGGAGCAGAATTTGCTATGATTAATGATTAAAAAAGCAGCTTGAGCTAAGGAAAAAAATAAAACACCTGTGTCACTGGGCATTTTTTCATTTTCATATGACTGGTTTTTAGTTTTTGCTGCTGCTATTAGTGAGCATTATTTAACAGAGCATTAAGCTGGGAAACTTAATTCAGACCAATTTTGGAAGCTGTGAGAAAAGGAGCCCAATAAGAACCAGTCATTTTGTGAAGCGAGAGACTGGAGGACTAATGATTGTTAAAAATAGCTGGGCTGTCTCACTAGCTGCTTGTGAGGCTTAGTAAAAGTACATAGAATTAGATTGTAGCTGCAAACTTTCATAGGAGAATGCAAGGAAGTATTTCTAAGCAGTGATGCCAATTAGACACAGGGCTGGCTGGCCGGGGTGGTTGTGAAACTGCCTTTTCTGGGAATTAGTCATGGCAAGACTAGACAAGGAGTTGTGTGGAAACCTCAGCCAAGAACAGCAGACCTTTGATTGGAATGAACTACATGGCCCAGGACAGCTTTTCCAACTTGTAACATCTCTGCTCTGACTTTACATGAAGTGCATTGTATGGGTTGTAAGTTTTGTGAAGGGTTTTAAGGGTTTCTCTGTGTCACAGTACTCCTTTCTGTGGTGAATGGGAGGGGGAAAAGTACCTATTGCTGTATCAATAGGGATTGATCTCTTAACAGGGCATGGGATGAACTTCTTGCCCCCGGCAACTTGATTTTCCATGGCACAGGAGAGCAATCTGATTGTGTGGCTTCTTATGAGAAGTGGGAGTCTGTGCTGATTCACCGTCCCCCATTACCTTAAACTGCAAAATTAGGTACAGTGTCTGATATGCACGTGGCCATACGTACATATTTGAGAGCAAAATGAACTGTGGCCTTTTTTGGGACACAAGGAAATAAACACAGTCATTAAAGAGTCAGCACCGTTACCACATAGTGAACCTTTACTCACTGTTCCCACCTATTGTTATTTGAAATACCCCGTTTCCTGTTTTCCGAAACTGTTGCCAATGGTCAGGATTCAGATCTCATTCACATCAGTGTAACTCTGGTAACTTTGGGACATCAATAGCGAAAAGGAAGTGAAATGCAAGTGACTATGATGAAGTAACCCTGAGTTTCCACTGAAGTGCTCAGGTTTAGTCCCAGGCAGTGCCAGAGCTCAGCCTGGCATGTAGGAATTCAGGGAAATTGCTGTTCTCTGTGTAAACTCTTGTCAATACACTCACACTGTCGTCATTATTGCTGTTGTGCACTAGGGTGATAGCAAAAACAAAAGAAAGATACTTTGTACATATCTGAGATGAATGAGCATATGTAGCATATAAACACACATAATAGCTGGTTACTTTTTCATCCATGGAGGTTTCTTGAGTCCTCATTAGGAGACTATAAAGTCATGAGAAATTTTTAAATGACTGTGTAAAAAGTATTTTTCCTGAGTTTTTGTATTTCAGTCTGGTTAGAAAAAAAGAAACAAAATCAAAAAATAACGACACTCCCCTTCCCCAAAAACTAAAACAAAAAACACCAACCAACCAACCAACCAAAACCCAAACAAAAACCCAACCAACAAAAAACACCACCCTTTGTTCAGTGTGAGAGAAAGGACTTTTTATAAGAATTCCATAATGAGGAAACAGAAACACACACATAACTGGAGGATCAGACCCACAAAGATACCTCTCAACTCTCAGTCATTTTTCTCTGCATGGAAATTTATTGGAATGTGGATGCCAGTAAAGCACTGTGAATTCTTGGCTAGTCTTATCTCTGGGTCTCAGTTCCCTAACTATACAGAAAGGATACTACTTCCTTCCTTCACTGTATGCCAAATGTGAGCTCTGGCCCAAAATCACAAAGAGAGATTATGGCAGAGCCAAGAAATGAACTCAGATCTTCTGAGTCCTAATCCAGGCTTGATATCATAAACTCATCTTTCATTTGAATAACAACCAAAGTGTTAACCTGATTCCTATATATTTGCAACCTGATAGAGTTCTTATCTGTGGTGGTGATTTGATTTCCTGCTGGCTATTTCACAGCCTTTTAAAACTTTTTCCTGCTGAATATTTTTTTCCTTTCCCCAAGAAATAGACAGCTTCCTTCAAGACATCTTCAGCAAAGCTTGCCTGTCGTCTTTGGTGGTGTGTGCTGTGTGATCTTCACCTGGTGCAGAAATGATCTATTATAATTTTTTAATTACATGTTCTCTGTCTTCCTTACCTGTTATTTGCATCTAATCACTCTCCCTCAAAAATATGTAGACTTTTTTTTAGAAGATGTCTTAGAAGTTTTTTGTTAAAAATGTTTTGCTTTAAATGAGCTCTTTTTTGAGTTTAAATGCTCAAGGCAACTTGCTTTTTTCAAGGGACAAGCAATTAAGTTAATAAGCATACACAAAAGCCAAAATCTTTCTTTCTCGATCTTTTCCATTCTCTTGCAGTTTATGAAATTTATTTGAGTGGGGATTTTTTAAAATCTCATTTGGCTTTCATTTGGAAATCATGGATTTCAGAGGCATGATAGAAATCTAAAGTTGTATTATTCAACCAAATACATTGTCTTGTTGTTTTAATTGGAGGAAGAAGAGTTTTAACCAGCTGATCTTTTTGGTATCATGTGATGTAATGGGCAATCACACTTTTGTTTAATAGAATGCTGACGGCACCTTTGACATAATTGCGCATACATGTTGTAAATTTGAATGTAAATGTTCTAGTTTTAGTAGAAGTAAGAAGTTAAATGTCGTCATTATGAGTGTCTTCAGTACAGCAAAACCTTTAAGAGTTTTTCTGGTTTTGTGGGTCTTGTCCACTTGAAAACTAATGCATGAAAATGAATGTGGAAATAATTTGATCAAAACATTACACACATGAAAATTATTAGGCACCCATCCTGCACATGTGAGTTGCTAAACATTTACACAGTGGTAACCCGAACCATGCAATAGTCAAGCAAATTGATATAAGATGCCTACAGAAGCAGTCATGCTAGGAAAAATGCATGAAATTTATACTCCTGCAGTTATTATTCTTCATTGCCTATATGATGATAACACCTAAATGCATCATCAATGCTGAATGCCGTTGGGCTACATGTGGAAAGAACAAACACTAAGTGACAGTTTCCATCCCAAGAAGATTAGTTAAACATGATTTTAATTAGGACTGATTGGTCCCTTTGCAGAGTGTATTTCTGCCACTAACTATTTCAACATACAACATATTAATTATGACTGCATTTTCCCAGTTTCATCCATAGCCGATCTCAGGGATGTCTTTAGGGGGCAGGATGTAACATGGCAGTTTCCCACCTTTCAAGGGGTCCCAACTGAGCTGACTCATGTAGCAGTGGGAATGGAAAGGAGGAGCAGGAAGGCGCTGCTGCCGAAGAGCCTCGAGATCATGGCCCTGCTGCTGCCTGAGTTGGTGATGCTCTCTGTCCCTGCATTTGAGTGCTTAGCTTTTGATGAGAACTGCTGGACTCATGAGCTGTCTTGGAGGCCTCATGGTGCTAGCCAAGCTGTAAATACATCCACGCAGCCAATCTCTTGCCTGACCAGCCTGTTTTTGGAAAAAAGGTAACAGACAAACAGAAAGGGAGCTGTGCTGTTCCCAATTTGCAGACTAGATCTGAAACACCGAAAGTTTGTCTACACAGGGAGATTTACACTGCTGTGAGGCTCTCAGTGGAAACGTTTCCTGCTCACTGACAAGCAGTATCTGTGTCCAGATGAACAGATGGCTTTTGCTTCACTGTGACTCATGGTTGTTACACGGTGGGAAAGTCCTCTGAAGTAGGAGCTTTGGGGGTTTCTATCCTTTGCTCCTTTGTGCCGTTGCTGGGCCCAAAGCACTGCAGAATTGCTCTCTGGCTTTTGGCTGATGTTCATAGCGTTATTTTTTTAGTGATATAGTCTGCAACTGTTGAAAAGGCCATGTTTCTTTTAGGGAGGTTGTCTCATCATTTGAAAGGGGATATGCCTCAACATGATCACAGGGGAGAAGCTGTAGAAGGAAAAAGAATAACTAGCCAGTGTCATGGAGAGCAGTGAGGGAAGTGAAGCACAAAAATGTTGGGCATTCTCCTTGTTCAAAGGAGAGTAAAAACTTCTTATCTGAATATTTAAAGACACGAGCACACAATGGTGCATGTGTACAGATAATTAAAATACCATCAATTCCCTGCCTCCAGGAACTGTAACTCAGAGCATGTTGTGTCTTGGCACTTTTGTAAAGTATCAGATAGTGCTATAGATGCTGCTTCACAAATTAAAATGACACAAAAATCAAAAATTCAAAAAAATGCAATTAAATGTAAATAAGGTTTCCTGGAGGTTTTTCTGAAATAGAAACACTGCTTGCTCAAGTAAAATTCCTTCTAATCCAGTAGCTTTCAATCTTCCCAAATCCCTGTGGGATGAAAAGATGAGCCTTGTGGCATGCTTGGAAGGCTAATGAATGTGGACTCTGAACACAGTCTCAGGAAAGACTTCTTATTGAAAATATGTTATAGAAAGTGTTTAAAAAAGGGCACTAGTATGAACACTTCTGTGACTTATGACAATAGTTCTACACAGAAAGTAAACACAATTTTTTGTTAGCTGCTTCCTATGCCACTGAAATACAGTACTGTGAATATCATCCACAAGTAAATAGCTCCTGTAAACACTAAACTCAGCTGGTTTCATGCAGTCCTGCTTTGTCAGAGAGCAGCATTCAGCAACAGCTCTTAGAGCTGAATAACCATTGGTGTAGCATCAGGTAGAGGGCCCAGAACAGGAGCTCAGTCTGCGTGTTGCCGAAGGGCAAGACACCTGCCACAGCCTCCTCAGCTGGAATAAGTGGTTGTGCTTGTCTGGCCAAGGATGGAGGTCTGTGCCAGGACTGTTATTTAACCTGCAAGCTGCATCCCAGGGTCTAGCAGTGGCTCAAAACACAAACCTCCCCTCCCAGACTGTCACCCAAAACAGTCACTTTCAATCCATTCAGTTGCTTCCTACAGTGTTTCTGTGTTGCTTTATTTTTTTTCAGTCTTGAGACACATCCATGTATCCATCATCCATGCTTCAGTCTTGAAATGGCATATGGAACATTCGTTTTCATACCAGGAGGCTGAAGTAGGAAAGAGATAGATAAATACACTATATGTGTAATTCTTTTATCCATCGTAATCTCAGTGGATGTACTTTTATTTCAGTACAATTGCAATAGTAAAGATGACTTATATAAAATCTCTAGAGCAACAATCGCTTTGTCAAATGACTTTTCTTTGAAAATTCAATATAATGGCAACTCTCAGTATGATATTTGATTACCTGTAAAATTCCCTTTTTCCCTAGCCCCTCAGAAGTTTTTGGTGTGCCTAACTGCACCTGACAATCACACACTCCTAAAAAATTTAACCTTTATTTTTAATTCTAAGACCATTTTCCTGGAGACAGGTGAATAGGTGAAAATCTGAGTTTTAACATGAAAATAAGTACGCCGTCACTGGATTTTTACATTTGAGGAAATCCTGAAGTGGCAACCAACTGGTCAAAAACTGCCCAAACCTGACACTGACACACTTGTGATATAAAAAAATATGGAGTTTTAGACCAGTGTCATGAATTTTAAGAAGTCTGACAAATAATATTTATGGTTTATTTAATGTACCTGTTGGATGTTGGTTTTAGTATTACAGGAGATCATTTGGATTCTTTTCAGCTTTTAATATTACCTCAATCAGATTAAAAATACAGAATTATGATCCTTCTGCTGGCTTCCCAAGAGACTTCTCTGGTGTCTAATTTAGATTTCATTAGGCTAACATATATCATTAATTAGACATTTCACTGATAAAAGAATAGATTTTCTCTTATCAAGAGAAAATCAATAGATTTTTCTCGAGGGAACTCTGACAGATCTAATTTTCCTGGACTTCATGAAAAAATTTGAACTGATATTGCATGTAGAATTATTATTAATATTTCCATTCCAGATCTTGGCACAAGAAGTAGGAATTTAGTGATGAAATATACTGGTGGCACAAAGCTGGGAGATGTTGTCAATACAGAGATGGATTGTACTGTAACGCCTCAAGAAGAGAAATGGCCTTGAAGGCTGGGGTAATACCACCTGAAAGGAAAAACCAGTCTAAATTCAGGGTCATGCACTTATGTCCCAAACCCAAGGATTTATTTTGCACTGCAGGACATCATCAGTTTGACTTGACAGAAGAACGAATAGGCCGTTTAATCACTGATCAGGAGATCACCTGATCATGAGATCATGAAGAATTTCATCCAGTGACAGGAAGGTAAATGAAGTCATGGGGTACAAAAGGCATTTCCAGAGTTAGATACTAATGTGCAAAGTCCTAAATGCATCGTGTTTGGAATCCCATATTGAACAGGAAATACAGGAAAAGAGAAGGGTGATATGGCCTTGAGAACTTTTATTGAGAGAGAGAGAGAGAGAAAGTACAAAATTATGCTCATTTAGGCAGAGATTTTGTCCTCTGAATGAAGAGGAAGAAATATCAGAGAGGAAGAATATTAATAAACATGACAGGCAAAAGAAGAGTTGCATAGGAAGTAGTTATGCAAAGGTCTAGACTGGAAACTAGGATGTTTTATATATTTTGTTTAGACTGGGAAATCTTGTAGTAGATATAGTGGAACAAAAATCTCATTATTAGCAGTAAAAGAAGGCAACCCTACTGCATCAAGCAAGTGGTGCATCAGTTTCAATATTCTCCCTTCAACAATGATAAAATTTATGCAGAAATGCCAGAAATTCAACTTCAGAACTTGTGGTAATGAAGGATTGGATTCACATTCTCCCTTTAAAATAACAAGGACAAAAGCCCAGTGGCAATATTTTTAGAGAGGGAGAGTTTGTGAGGCTATGCGCTTTCTGCAGTCCATTTTCTTTATACTCCCGTAGCATTCAGAACTGATGGACTAGTGATGTTAGATACTACATCTGTGCCTTAAAAAATCTGTTCATAGATCTGATGTCCATGAATTTAATTTCTGTTTGTTTCTTTAGTGTTATTTTATTGATTGTTGTCTGTTTTAGGAGTTTAGGCTGTATGTGTGGATATGTCCCTTCCACTCATCTCACATGTTGCAGCTCTGAGCAGCAAAAATATTTACCCTTACTGGACGCTTCTATGTGACCCTTTTACTATTAAGATATGTTTAGCTCCTTAGGAGCAAAATATTATGTTTCTATAGCATAGAAACTAGTATTCTGATGGCATCACAAGTCCTTTAGTCGTTAAGCAATATTTGAAACAAGTAAAAAATGCATTCCATTTTTAAGATACATAGCAGACATATTTCAACATTTAAATAGGCTTTTTGCCTTTTGAAATAAGCGCTCAGCTGGAGTTGTTATCTCAGTTCTCACTTTCAAGCTCTATCAAAAAGCAAGGAGTGGTGATTGCCCAGCGGCTGCATGGTACACAACAGGAAAGAAGGGAAGTTTAATGTAGTTTACAGCACCATTGTTTAAAAGACAGTGGAGATTGTCCTTGCATGAGTTTCAGATAGAGGAGCTGGAGGCAGATCTGAGCTGGCACTTACTCACCTCCAACACACCTTAGTCTTTCAGACTCTCTCATGGGAGTGGATATTCCATTGTCTGGCATCTCCTCTTCGGCAAGGACTGCTGTTGTCATCAGGGTGACTGTTCTTCATCATCACTGGCATTTTGCCTGTACCTGCCACGTGTCCTTGGATGTCATATTTCCCGTACAACTTTACTCTTAGGGCCATGACTCCTATCCTTATTGTTTGTGAGATTCAGATAGTCATAAAGAACTCAGGAAATGTCTTTCTGGGAACCTCCGAATATTATTAAAGGCCTGTTTGTTTTTTTTAACTTTTCTTATTCATAATTTTTTTGCTTAGATCTTCCAAATAAGGTTTGCTTTCCTCTTTGGTCTATAATATGTCACATTTCTCAAATCAAAGCTGCAAAGACTTTCATAAATAGGCAGAAAGGTTGTCTGCTTTCACTTCTGTTAGCAGAATATCTGTTGCAATAATTTTAACAAGAAGTGCATTGAATTTATTGAACTTATTCAAAAAGTGTGTTTATGACCATTATAGTGCCTGCTCTGCAGGCTCTCACTCTTCAGAGATGGAAACACATTACTGTTGTTAAGAACTGTGTACAATGATTGCTCTTTCCCCATTTTGTGGCTAACAGGAAATATGTTTAAACTGCAGCATGAGAAATAGACAGCTCAAAAGAGGAATTGGAGCAGAAAAGCCTGTTGCATAAATGGTACAATTTTATAGTATTGAGTAGTAAATGTTTATAATCTGCGGTGCTGAGTTTAGAATTCATGGCAAAACTGCAAGCATATGATTTTTATTTTTTTCTTAAGGACAAGGATTAATAGTTGAAATCCTATTTGTACTGGCAGGAGATTCACGTTTGCAATTGACATCCCGAGGTTCTGGTAGGTGCTGGACTTGTGGCTCATTGGTTAGACAATATTGAACACAATTCTAACCTTTTCCAGGCATGCACAACTTCAGATCACAATCACATTAAGAACTGAGGAAAGGGATGATTTGATGTCTTTAAAAGTCAGTTCAGTATCCTGAGCTTTAGTTTGTCAATAAATCTCATGAGCTCTGCATGTAAGCAGGAAAGGGCGAAGGATGTTTCTGAGCTTTCAGATTCAGCAGTGCAGCATAGCTGCATCCCAGCTCCCTGTTCGTATTCCTGTATCCTGCTTGGGACCGTGTTTTTGCTGGGTCTGTTGAGCTTCTTGTCCAACAACACCCCCACATCCTTCTGCTCTGGACTGCTCTCAAGGCATTCATCCCTCAGCCTGTGCTTGTCCTTGGGATTGCCCTGACTCACATACAGAACTTTACACGGGACCGTGTTGAACTTCCGGAGGTTCCCATGGGCCCAGCTCTCCAGCCTGTCCAGGTGCCTCTGGATGACATCCTTTCCCTCCAGCATGTCTACACCACACAGCTTGGTATTAAACCTGCTGAGGGTGCACTGATCACACTGTCCATGTCACCCACAGGGACGTTAAATGTCACTGGTTCCAGTACCGGCCTCTGAGGAACAGCACCCACCACTATCACACAGTGAGATCCTTAGGGAAGTGGACAATATTAGCACGAGCATACATTTTCTGCATTAGGTCAGTATATAATTTTGATAGAGTACATTTTCTCTATTAGTTCCTGGGATTCATATGAGCTTGTTTTTTTCTTTTACTATTGCTTCTGTGGTCCTGTTAGGATCACTTTTAAAATGAATTAGGCAAATGAAGACCACTTTCTGAAATAGTTTTTCTGACTAATGGTTCTGTGTCTTTAGTTTCGAGGAGAACTTGTCTCCTATGCAGCCCATTTCCTTTTTTGGTTGTTCCACAAAATTTCTGCACAGTGCCTTTATTTCCCTTATTTTATATGATGCAGTACATGTTGAAGGGGAAAAAAAATCAGAATATGATTTAATAGGTCTCTCTGTGTATGTGTGATATTTATATTCCACCAAAAGCTTGTGTATTTTATAGACAATTCATTCTGCATGCCCAAAATGAGCTTTCAGAATATTTCCATTTAGAACTCGAGGCCATTAAAATGCATTACAGCAACATCCCAAATGTATACACCTGGAAAAATATTTTATCCTTATGAAAATGCAACCTGTATTATCTTCTGAGGTTTACAAATCATGAATATTTTTAGTGGCTACTGTGCCTCACAACAAGTTAAAATAATATCCTGTCCCAGAAAAGAAGGGAAAAAAAAGAAAAGAAAAATAAGGCCACTAATCTGAAAAACTCAGAATGCTTTTCCCCATGCCCAGCTCTCGGGTCAGCCTGGCCTGACATGAGGCTGGGAGGTGCACGCAGTAACAAGCGTGTTACAGTTTATCTCTTCCTGTCAAGTGCTGCTCCTGGCCGAGTGTGCTAAATCAGAGCTCTGGAGGCCTTATTTCAGTAAGAAATATAACATCAGGGTTGGAACTTGTCAGTTCCTAGATTAAGGCTTCACATATGATGGAGGCCCATTAAAACATGAGCACTTTTGAGAACACATGCGAATGGAGGATTTGTAATCATAAAACTGACACGGTGCCAATGGAAGATGGCAATATATTTGTGCCTGTTGAATACAACACAGAGAAAGCTGACTCTGAGCATTCATATATTAAATGTGAGGTCCCAGAAAAGTACAACATTGGCTTTAAAGTAATGAAATTTAGATAATAAATAAGTTCCTTTTATTATCCTTCAAGTGTTAAAGCACTGAGGGTTTATGTTTCAAGTCTGTCTGAGCAAATATGAGATATACAAAAAAATTACATATCTCTGTGCGAGTCAGTATTCAGATATAAAATTGCAGTTCTCAGCTTTTAAGTTTTTTCAGACTCTTGCAGCAGTGTACCATGAGAGGAGATATGGGATAGGAAGAATCTTGTAGTAGAGTTGAAATAATTTTCATATGGTGTTCTATGGTTATACAGCTGGAAAAAGAAACATGGTTTCTCAAATTTAGTTTTAAGTTATAAATAGATAGTGAGGCTTTGTCCAGCACTTCAGGATGTTAAAATCACCTAATTCATAACAGTGCTCAGCTGGGACAGCTGACTGAAACCTAAACCGTGATAGCAGTTAAACCCTGGAAGAGTTTGATCAAAATATCTTTCTTAAATAATGTGCCACAGTGCTTTGGAAATGTTAGGGTCTGATTGTGAGTATATTTAATAGGTGTTACACTGGCGTTACTTAAGCTTCTGCAACTTGAAATCACAGAAGCACACCCTGTGCTTCAATAGTTTTTGGCAGATGGTGGAACTAGGTAGCTATTTTTTCCTGCTAGAAGATAAAAATGCTATTTGCCAGAGCACAGAAAACCATGTTGCTTTAACAGCAAAATTATGAAATCTTCTGTTTTCATGGGCTGGAATTATAAAATGTTGCTTATGTCACAAGGAAGATAACAGTGAAATGTAGGGTGCTGAGGCTTTTCAGGAAGTATTTCATTTTATGCTGAATTGTAAATTCATATTCATTGCAATGGCTTTTCAAATAAGTTTAATTTTTTACACATTTAAAAAAGTAGTGCATTTTGATGTCAAAGAAGAATGCTTGAGGCCTCGCTGTGTTCTTGAAGTGTCTGTTGCAGGAAATTGTCCAGAGTTTTATTTTTAATACCTAAAATTAGGCTCTGGGCACAGTGTGGAGGCAATAGATAAACACTGTTGCTATAGAGCTTTTAAGTTACTCCATGAATTCTTTTTTTGGCTGCTCCCTGCCCAAGATAAAAAGCTGGCATTAGTACTTATATGTTATTTATATGTTTGTATGGGATATTTGAGTCATTGTAATGTGGAGTATAACGCTTCCTTGGCATTTTAAAAATACAAAACTGACAACAGACCAGGAAAATATTCAGAAGATGATGAAATCTTGTTCCAGGAGTGCTGCAGCTGGTGGCATGTTTACTCTCTATCGTCAGAGGGAGAATTTGAATTTGGCTTGCGCAGTTAGTTTCTTTTTGTGCAACCTTTATGCAATTGTGAACTCTGCTTAAAGGTACTTGAGTCAAAAATCAGTAACAGCAGTGTAGCATTTGAAGGGAAGCTATTTTTTCTCCTTCCACATGGTTGTGTGAACTTATATGTAATGCAAAAGATACACACTACAAGTAAAAGTGCAGAAGTGGAGAAGGAAAGAAAATGTTCTGGGCTAGGCTGGGTGCCAGGTATTAAGAGAATTTGTCTTTTACGCTGATTTTAGGAGAAGCAGCATAACATCATGTGCCATTTATAAGTACTTGATGAAAGATGGTGTAATAGGCCGTTACAACAAGGCACGTATTTGCTTCAGCTGTAATGCCTGTATGAAGTAGTTTTACTTTAACTGTAACAGTGACATCAGTCATGTTAATTGTCATGGAAAGTTACTGGTCCAGACACAAATCTCCTCACTCATCCCCATTCTCATGATGATAATGTGGCTGGTTATACTTTACTCACCCAGTGGCAGAATTCTTGCCTGGGGGGTTGAAGTTTGTACAGGCAGCAATTTTTAAAGAGTTAAAAGGACAAGAGGTTTCCAGATGCCTTGCCTTAGACTGAGTGATTATTCCTAACCATAAATGTTTAACTACAGTCCCTCAGCAAATCACTTTCAAAATAGATATTTATTTTCAAACAAAACCAGTTGCCTTGTGAAACTGTTGGTTGGTTAGGGGAAAAAAAAAATGACCTAATGCTTCTGAATAAAATATCTGATCTCCTGTTGCCAAGGCTGAGTCACTTCCTGTTACAATAACAAGACTCTCATCAGCAAACTTCTCTAGCCACACAGTGGAGCTTGCCAGTGTGTGCATGGCTTTATTTGTCCATGTTGTTAGAAAGTTACCGTTGAAAAACACACTGTACTAAATTTGGAGGCACCAGCTTTGTGTTCAAGTGCATTAGTGTTGGATCTCGGTTGCATTTACTCCTGATAGTATAATCTCTTATTTCTTTGTGCAACATAATAATATCCACCCAGCTGTGTACAGTAATGTTGTAATTCTATCAAGGGATTCTAGACACAACATAATGCATTAATATCATCAGTGCTTTCTCAACTGGAATTTGCAAGATCACAGTCAGCTGTTTTTTATTTACAGGAATGAGATTTGAAAAGTACCTGGAAGTTCATTCCACTTGTCACGTAACAGATAACCTCTAGTGCTTTCTAGGCTGTGGTGGGTTTTAAAGACACGTTTAAGTTATCTTTAAAAACATTAAGCACGCAGTGGTTTCGATCACGTTTGAGCAGGGCAGGCGCTCGCCTGGTTTGCAGGCAGCGGGGGTCTGCTCCTGCTGCACCGCTGAGTCAGCAGAGCAGGAATTCATTAGGGCTTTTACATCACAGCTTGGAACTCATTTCCTGGGCAAAATTAGTTGGCAAAAACCCTTTCTGCCGTTAAAGTGGCTAGAAAATAAAAGCTCAATCCGGTGTTAAGCTTCAGTACTATTATTACCCCCTCCATGCCCCCTGTTTCAAACATTATTTGGGAGCAGTGTCTGACAGGCTGTATTTTGGATGATCTGTCAGATCTGTATGTGAATCACAGTGACTGACTCATTCTGTGCAACACAAATGACTTTTCTGAGCCTGTTAGTAAGAGATGGAGGGAGTGCATTTTATCTTATACTTTCTTTGGGACTTTCATCCTGACTTTCTGTCCAAAAAATCAAGCCTCATATCAGGCCCCCAAACTTAAGAGCCAATGGAAAACCTGCACTTCTTTGTGCCTCAGTTTCCCCCTTTTGGGAAGGAGAATTTATAAACTTTTAAATTGATTTGGCATTCATGGACGAGCAGAACTAGACACAAAGAAAACTCTGTTTCTTTCAAGCAAACAAAATAGTCTCCCCAGGTTCTGGTTTTGTTTTACTGTGTTTACTGTACTTAATATTTGTCCTGCAGAATCATTTATGCTAGTTCTTCCTGAGAGCCTGTGATGGATAGTCCTACATGGCCTGTGTCTGTTGTGCCAGAGTTCTTCAGCCAAATGCAGAGGACTGCAGCTGAATGAACATACTTGTGAAGTGCTGCTCACAAGAGGAAGGTCATCACACTCATGGGGAATGTGTCAATGAACATCCTTTTCATCCCCCTATTTTTACAATCAAATTGTAATAAACATGGCACAGAACAAGGATCCTGTTAATAGCTAGCCAAGCTTAATCTGCAGTTTTCTTGCTTTCATATTTTTACAAAAGAAAAAAAAATGCACTTTTTTTTCCTTTTTCTTTCATTTAAAAGAGAAAACAGAAAATGTAAGTTGATATGTTTTAGTTGACTATGATGAATCTGGGATAAGTTACTATGCTCTGTTCTCTGATAAACAGAGATGTTATTGTGCAGTCCTGGATAAAGTAACTGATTATACTGTTTGGGCCATGAATACAAAATGCGTTGCAAGGATTTGGATGTCTGTAATTAACCAGTTGTAAATGCTGTGGTTGGTGGCTAAGCAGCTGTTCAGATCACTGTCAGAATTTCACCACTGTAAAGGAGCGAGCATGTGTTATTCTATTGTTTCAGGATGGAAAAGAACAGTTTGTATACGTTTCTTTTTTCCCTAAAACAGAACAAATGTTGGCTCTAAACTGCACTTACAGTGTTCCAGACTATATCAGTGGAAGGGAATTGTATTTGCCTGAGACTGTCTTTGTTTCCAGTGTAACGTATCAGACATCAAAGAGTATCACTGTGACCCAAAGGTTCATTTTTCACCAGGGTTTGCTGCTGCATACCTTGGACGTTCATTCTGTTGTGGGCAGCTCTCCCTGTCCATGCACTGACTCACTTCCAGAATACATCTGTGAATATAATTGAGCCCTTCGTTTGGATATTAAGAATCTCATGCTTTTTTAAAGAACACATATCCTAATACTAGGTTCAAGCCTCCTAGGGCTGTCTTAAAATAAACCTTGGAGTTTGACATGAGTAACTCTTTAGTATTGATGTGTAGACAGCAAAAAACTTTGCCACCAGCAGATTATTCCAGGTGCAGCAGGTCAGCCACTGATTGCCTGAAAAATCCCAATACTTGTAGGTGAAACTATGGTGTAAGACCTTTGGCACTCAAACCTCCCGATTATCTAGTTCAGGGAACGGTGAGTTCTCAGTTACAGGGAGTGGGAAGATGATGTCATCGAAAAGCTATTGCCCTGCTTTGATATTAGTAAATGTGTTCAAAGTTCTCTAGGGGCCTCCAAGGACTGGAAACCTCTCCCTGCTGTGGGATAGAGGTGTTTCTGTCTCTCTCAACATTTCTTTACTGTTTTTGTTTGTTTGTTTGTTTGTTTTAACTAGCATACCAGTGAAGGACTTACAGGAAAATAAGTTTGTCTCTGTACTGCTTGTACATTATGTTGAAAATGAGGCTGAATCCATTCTGGTATCATTAATGAAAACGATAGGAGCAGAAAAATCCCAGACGTGTGAGTGTGGCTGGGGAAGAAGAGGAGGGGGAGACAAGATGAAATCCTTTGCAAAACAAAGTAGTAGGTGCCAATGTTGATGTGTTTTAAGGCATGCCTTTCACTGGGCACTGTGGATAACTTATTAGCAATCAAAACCTGAGTGGCTGTATTCCTACTTTTTCTTTTCCGCATGCACAGCATAAAAAAGAATAGAGTGAAAGGTCCTGGCAGGTTGTCAGTCCTCCTCCTCCTCGGATAAGGGGGTGACTGATACAACACCATGACTGTGTTTCCTTCTCCCATCTTGCCTATCACATGGGGAAGTGAGCGGTTGCTGAGCTATTTCGTGCCTGTGAGCTGGACTGGGCTTTGTTCTCCTTGTTCTGGTGACAGACAGCTTTACAGCACTTATGCCTGGGGCCCAACCCAGCCTTGGGGACATCTGAAATTTTAGATATATCTGGATCTGGGTTCTGCTGCTGTCTTATGCCGTTATAACAGGACCATCATGCGTACTAGAGCCACGAACCCAGGGTATGTGATAAAATGCCAGTAGCAAGCATAAATCTCTTAAGTTGCCTCAAACTTCTCCCACACAAATTGATGAATTTAGCTTCTTGAGCTGTAGGGTCTATGTCTTGTGAGTTTTCTCTCCAGCAGTGAAGCCTGACTTTGGTTTGTTTAATCATGGAATACTGGATTCTCTAATATTTTCCATGCTGCTGTGCGGCTGTAGCAGCACAACAAGTGTCACAAGACTCCTGATAAAATCACGGGAGTTAGCAAGGCTAGCACTTGGAGGAGCTTTGTAGATTCAGCCTTTTCTGCAAACAGCATTCCTGTGAAATAGATAAACTAAATGTCTGAAACGATCTTGCAGAATATTTTACTTTGTGTGTTTTTTTCTTTGCATAAAGACCCTCTTCAGACCATCTGAATAGCATGTCAGTTGTCACATGCTGGCTCTCGTGTCACTCGGTCAGTGACATGACTTGGCAGGGGGAGGGAGGAGATGGGCGAAATGGAAGATTTAGCCCTTTTTGCAAAAGTTAGAAAATGTTGCGAGGACTCTCCCTGTTACCCAACAGTGTTGTAGTCCAATTTGTAGCATCACTGAAACTAATAACATTTAGTAACAGCCAGCAGCGTGCTCGGCGTCACCGGTGATGTCACCCGTCTCATACCTGTCCCCTGCTTGGCTGCAGCCGGGGGCGACAGCCTGGGAACGTGGGAGCTTGGGATCTGGCAGGATTCCAGGGCGCTGAGTCAAAGGTGAAATGCCAGCACCAGGGAGTGATTGCTGGTTTCGCTGGCTGAAATACCACTCGCATTACACATTTATTATACTTACACGGAGAGAATGCGAAGATAGGGCAAAGGGGTAAACAGCAGGAGAAGTGCTGTGTTGGGGAGAGGCAGTGTTCAAACATGATAAAAGTGCAGCTGCGATAAAAAAGCAATAGTGTTGGCTGGCACGTATTGTTGCTGATACAGCACTGGACGTTTGTAAAGGTATTTTTGTTCCCTCAAATGGGGGGATACGCATGTTTTTCTGTGTGTATTCACCACATCTCCCATGCAATTCTGAAAACCTGCAGCTGTTCTGATTCACAGTAGCAGAACCAAAGCAATTTTTATGACAGGCATATGGGCAGTGCTTGCTGACATGTAGGTCCCAGGCATGCAGCTAAGCCCATGGACCTGAAACACACACTGAAGCCCGGTTCTTATAGAGTCAGGCACATACTCCAGTGACTGCAACAGCATTACTTTGCTTTGATTGACTTCTCCCATTTCCCAAGACTGAAATGTATAATTAATATTGGCTTATATTCAGATAATTTCTCTTGGAAGTTCAGGAGACTTTGTCACTTGTGACTTTTTTTTTTCCCCCGAAAACGTAAACTAGCTCTGGAAATAGAAAAAATATTATAGGTTACCTGTTTTTCATTTTGTAGTCTTCTGTAATTTTGTGTGATTGTTTCAGTTTTCAGAACTAGCCTAGGACAATCTCCACTGATGCACTTCATCCTCTTTTAAATTTTTTTTTTTAATATGATCTGTCTTGAAAAGGTACTACAGAAAGAGTGAATTTGGTTGTACTCTAGCAATACTGGTTTTGAATTCTGTTATTTTGAGGGAAGAAGCCTCAACACATTTAAGAGTAAAACTAGGTACTTCACAGGTAGTGGTATCAGTAAATTAAAGAGTTAAGTGATAGAAAACTTTTACAATTTTTTGCCACAGACCATGATGTAAGAAGAATTTCTGTGCATTGAATTATCTTATCATAATACTGATTACATCCTCATTATTAATGTAAAGTTTCTAATTTCCAGAGGGGGAAGTAGAGAAGTTTAATGAAGAAAAAGTTATGGTTTATTATTGATACCAAGATGAATGTAGTAGCTGTCTCTTAATGAAATCTAAGAAGTGACAGATGTGGTTATATGGTGTCCTCTGAGCAGACCTCTCTTTAAGAACATTCAATATCCCAATTCCATGAGCACTTGGTTCTGGGCTCAGCTTCATGCACATGAGGAGCCGCTCTGATTCAAATTACATATGTGCTTCATGTTTGCAACCTTACTCTTCCAGGACATCTTCCAGCAAATTCAACACTCCTTTCATTCCTTCCAAATGCGAGCTTTGTTACATGCTTTCCTCCCTTCCAGTCACTTAGAAAAATATGATCTGCTAAGTCAGTGGCAGAACTCCCACGGACTTCTGCAATGCTGGGAGTTAAGCTTTTTGCTTATGAGACTTACACACTTCAGAAAACTTTCCAACATTACAAAAGGGTAATTTCGGTCCTGCAGCTCTCCAAAATGCTCAGTGAAAGTCTTACACTTTTCCCTTTTATTAATATAATTTATTATCAGCATTTATTATACTATGTGATTTTTTTGGAGGAGATGCTAAGGATTGATGACATGTCTACTTATGTGAACATTTAAAGCTCTCATGATAATATTTATAAGAATCTTTGGGCTTTGTTTCTCAACCCTGCCTTCCTTTCCAAGATACTGGATGTCAGATTTTTGCTGCTGTCTGCATCAGAATTGTCTTCCATCCTCTGATTCAATTTTTGTAAAAGATCTTAGTGGGAGTTCTATCATTCAGAGGCAGTGTCCAAGAGATGGAAGGTGCTGAAGATTTCTATCAAGGTGCATTTGCAAAGAAATATGGAATGAGTTTATATTTATTCTCAGTCATGCCAAATTTGTCCATATCTTTTTTTCTCACCCTTGAAAAAGAGGCATGCTGGAAAGATTTTTGTGTTCTTCATGTATCCTCCTCTAGCTTTGGCACTGCTAAGAGGTAAAAGAACATGTTTCAAAAGAAATAAAAGGAAGCTGTGAAGAACTGTGGAGTTGTTACAAATAGATTTACTATGTTCAGTTGCTTCACCATGATAGTTCCAAATGTACTGTCAAACACAGGGCAGAATATGGCCTTCAAAGCAGCAGAGCTGACATCACATCTGTAGGTTCAGAGTCAGAGGTTGATGGCTACTGGAATCAAACACTGGTTCTGCAGAACACAGATCAATAGGTAAGATGGTTCCTACCTTTCGGTTCAGATGTAGATTCGTTGGTATTTTCAATTTCTCTTAAATTAATCTGAGTTGAAAGTGCTCTGAGCTAACAGTGCATCATGCAGAATTAAACTTCAAGCCCTTCCTGAGCACATTAAAGTGACCCTCTACCATAACTACATACTGTTCCCCTCCATATTCCTCATGAAACAAAAGTATTCCCACTTTGAAACTCAGTCTTTATGGAGTTTTTTCTGCAAGTGGAGGTCGGACACTAATGAGACAGTTTGGCCAGCTAGTGCCTGGACATGTTTCATTCATGGCTTGATTAGACCCTGATTTAATGAGATACTGTACTACATGGAAGCACATAATCTTCAGTCATTTAACACTGAGCGGAGTCTGAATGTTTCATTTTGGCAGTTTCTCTGCACTTTTGAAATGAAAAAAAACCCCACAGAATAAAGTATAATTTAGGTAGAATGTTTCATTCCAACTGCAGGAGGCAATTACAAAGAAAACCATTCTGACTCTGCCCACTTCTTTGCTCCCCTTTTCGGTCCTATGGGCTATACATTAGTCCTTCTGAGGTTCTATTATACTGTATAGAATGTGTTTTGAATTTAAGATTTGTAAGGAGAAAGAAGACAAAAGGTCAATCTCATGTTTCCATTCAGGTTCAGTCTGTGTTATTCCAGGGACCCAAAAGGTTGATACATTGTCTAGATTTTGTTACGGGTGGATTTCTTTATTACAGTGTGTTTTAAGATGACATAGAAATTTTTGACATTCTCTTTCTCATGTCTTCCAGTGGAGGGGTGACTCCAGAGTTCTGCAGCACTCCAGTGGATTTTCTCTGTTGGATGACATCTAAGCGTCCAAAAGCTTCACTAAATTATACTGTAGAATGAGCACTCCTGGAGTTGTACAAGGTCTGAAGTGCTGCTGCTGTGTTTTAGCCTCACCTCCCTTTGCAGTGGTTTTGCACCAAATGGATTTCAGTTGAACCCAGCGACACAAAAATTGCCAAGATAACCTCACTATGAGAGGTGGACTTGTGAATATATAGTGCTAATATACATCCTCCCATGGGAGCAAGGCATGGTGCCATGTGGAATGGCTTACATCTATTTCTTGGCTGTGGGTCAATTGTCTTAACTTACACAAGAATCTTCNTTTTGGCAGTTTCTCTGCACTTTTTAGTATTTATTTAGAGTATTTATTAGGAATACATTATGTCAGGCTGAGATGAGGTTAATTATTTAACATCTGGCAAAAGCAGATGGATTCTCAGTTAACACAGTGGAATCAATTCAGTCAGCACCTTGATAAGCACCATGTCTCTTTCACTGTCTCAGATGCCTTCCTGGAGAACCTCTGTGTGTGTGTGCTTTCCAGCAGCTCTGAAGGCCGACTGGGCAGCACATCAGGGCAGTTTAAAACCATTGTCTGCCATCCTCTGCCAGGCTTTGGTAATTTGCAAGTGTGAATGATGTGGGTGGCAGACAGCCTCTCACTGCCTGCCCCCCTTGCCCAGCAATTTGATGCTTTGCTGAGTGGGTTTGGTGCTGTATATCAATATCCTGGGATGGATCTTCTCAAAGGTTTATTTAATGGGGATGTGGCCACTGCATTCCGCTGGTGCCTATTAAAGCATTGTACTGGAGTTATTTGGGAGAATATGATTCAACACAGAAGCCACACGTGGTGTTCTTGGTGGCTTCACACAGCAAAGAGAGTTTTAAGATTTGCTGGCATGGGATGTAGTCTTCCATGAAGGAATGCACAATAGGTTGTCTCTATGTTACAACAGAGTTTAAATATATTTAATTCATCATGAGACATTTTTGACTCAATGTTGATCATCTTGATCTTCTTTCAAGAGGAGTGCCCTGTGATCTCTCATAAAGGTAATCCTCAAAGAAGCACTTTCAAATTATAATGATTAATTATTCATATTTGTGTGCTCCCCCTAGGTCTCAGGCAGAATATCTGTGCAGGATTTCCCACAGCCTTCAGTTTTTCAGCAGCCTTTTATCAGGTGTCATTTGACTGGGTAAGAACCTTTTGAGACAATTCTGCATTTGCAGAAAAAGCTTCAGCCCTGCTCTATTTTACATTCATACAAGAAAATGAAAGCCACAGAAATCAGAATTCCAGATATATTAAAACCTTCTGTGAGCAAAGAACCAAGAAAAAATATACTTGCATGAGAAAAACATCAGTAGGAACTTTATGTTTATACCTCTCCCCTCAGATCCTGCACACCCCTGAATCTAGCTGGAAGTGCAAGGCTGTACTGTCAGTGCTGTCATGTCATGTACATGGATCCAAATGTAGGAGAAATGCTTTTTCTAGTGCCTCGTATTTGTAATCCACAGGATTAAAGTCCCTGGTATTGCTGTTTCGAAGTGCTGGTGGTCCACAGCACCTGGAGATCGGTGCAGAAAAGTGCAAGTGTTGGGCATGATGCTCTGAAAGTTCCTGTCTTCTCTCTGTTTGAAAAGGTGTAAATCAGGGGTTGTTCCACTGTAAGAAGCAGATTTTCTGCAGCTGGCGTGAAATAACCATCCAACTCAACCATGTAATGTCTCCAAGTCTGGAGATCCTCTGTCCCACTGCTTCCAATGCTTTCCAAGGCATGACTTGTGTGTTTCCAACTTAGCAAGTGCTTGCACAATTAATGGTCAAACATTCTTTCTGGGGCATTTACCATTTCCAAATATATTTATCTTTCAAGTAAATCAATTTTGTGTTAATTAGTGACAGCTCTCTGCTAAAATATTCCCTTCATTCTTTTATCACCCTATGGCAGTGTGCTCTGCCAGCTGTCCTTCACAGCAGGTCTTAAAGGTTTGAAGCCTTATTTGGTGTCTGCAGTGACCTTTTAAATTCCAGAGTAAAGTTGGGGCTGCACAACTTGCAAATATAACACTTGTTAATAAAATGTCAGCTTTGTAGCAGTCAGACTTGCATGGAGCTTTCAAACTGCATTTTCCATCAGGCTAATAGCTCAGGATTGTGTACATGTGCTGGCACAGCTGCAAGAAGGGTAAAACCTTCAAAAAGAACTCCCTTCTGGTCCCACCATATAATCAGGTCACAACTCTGCCCCCTGGGGAAAAAATAATTTTGCCAGTTACAATCCAGCAAACAGTTGTTAGTTCCTTCATTGCTTAGGTGACCTCAGTGAAACCCAGAAATGCCAGGTTTGAAAGACTAAAAGATTGCCTAAACCTTCAACCCTTGAAACAAGAAATGCCTGAATGTAAGAAGTAATAGCAGCAGGGAAAAGAAAGTGTGTGGGGGAGGGGCAGCAGAAGCAGCAGAATGGCGAGCAGATGTTTCCTAAAGAAGGTATAAACATGGAAAGTGAGCAGTCAGATTTTCCTTTAACTTTATAGTGCAGTTTACAAGTTCATTAAACAGAACTTCTGAGCAGGGCAGCCCTTGATGAAGGATTGTTGAAGTTGAAACATTCTTTATTTCCTGCTTAACTGACTCACTTGGTGAGCTGCTCCGTAGTGACATCATCAGCCATGAAACACATAACAAAATCTTTGGATTGTATAAACCCCTGTAGCTTAGATAGTTCTTGACTTTTTCTGTGTAGGTAATCATTACTTACACATGTGCAAGTATGATGAAAGGTCTTTGTAGTGTGCTCAAGAAAAATAACATTGATATTGTTCTAAACTGTCACTTTCTTATTCTTTTAATAAGTCATGATAGCAGAATAGATTTTAATCATCTGTGTAATTACCTAAATTAATTCCTTTTCCATGTATTTACTGAAACTACAGAAGCAATTCATGCAATGTTTTAAAGATTTATCCAAGGTTAGGTATTGCCTGTGTTCATTCTAGTAAGCACCTCCCGGTGCTAGGGTGATGTTTAGCTCTTGTTGCACCATGGCAAAAACTTTTAGTTAGTCCACAATAGGACTTATTTTTCTCTTCAATAAAATATTTTTAGCTGCAGACCTCTTGTTATCAATGAAAATTTGTCAATGGACATCAATGGATTTCTACTTGGCTCAGTGATGCACTTTCATTATTGGACTAATACTAGACAGCTGGAAGTTGCCTAGTACACATGCAATTCTCATTTAACTAATAATATGGAATAATCAGAATACTTTGAAATAATTACAAACAGTACGTGGTAAATTGACAATTGGCCTATTCTGACTGGGGAAAAAAATCAAACCTTTGAAAATCTATGTCATTACATGAAAAAATGCAAGGCATTTCCAAATTTTCTCTTCCACTTGCTGGCTTTGGGATGTCTATACATAGCCCTAATCATCTGAGATCACTGGTACACCTGTATTTTCATCACAAAATAAGAATGTTTGCTCCACTGCTGTAGTCAAAATAAAGATACTCCTGTCTTTTTCCCTGCCAAATGGAAGAAATGTTAAAATCAACTCAAATTATCACCTCATATTGAATATGAGACTTTTATTAAATTGTGCATTGCAAGTAGTATCTGTGTCACAATGTAGTCATGACTGTCTTCCATTGTATGTTCTAAAATACTGTAAATTAATATTTCGTAGCTGATAAGGAATGAGATTTTTGAAGAAATACAGAAGAAATACTCTAAGGCATACAGGACAGGATATGTCTTTCTATCTTTGTATACTTCTTAAGCTGCTGTGTTCACATAATGGAAATCAGTTTGGAATCTCTGCAAATCCAACAGCAACATTTTGTGTACAGTTTGTAAACTCATTTGTTATGTTTGTAAATCCTTTTAAGTGCTCCTGATGATCTTAACTGTAATTTCTCCCTTTCAGTATGAATACTTCTATGGTGTTGACAATCATGGCTTTTTTAAAAAAAGCAGCATTGAAGTCTTGTAAGGAATTGAACTGCAGCTCTATTAAAAATGCAGGCTCAATGAAGTTCAAAAATTAGCAAATACTGCAAACTATTTCATGTTTAAAAAACAAAATAAGTGTGAACTGGCAATGCTATTGGATTCCATCATTTATATTTTGTTAAATATTATAACTCTCTTTTTAGCTGAAGTGAGGACTACAGTCTATGTGTGTGTGCTGTTTTTGGCACAGTGTTATCAAAAACCAAAAAAAGGTCTTCCTTCCCAGGTCAGGATCAACTATGGTCTATCTTTTGGTGTCATTCCCTCTTTTCCCTACTTAAGATAAGGTAGTAGCTTCTGGGTAACTCGGAAACATTTTTTTTTAATAGAGTATTTACTTGTTTACTCTACTTTTTTTTGTGTGTGTGTGAATTGTCCTGTCTAACTGGAAATATTCCATAGCCAGTAATATCTGAAAGACAGATTTACTTGATAAAATAATTTCTAGTGGCATCAAGATCAACCTAAGTATAGAGGGACAAGTACCTTGTGTACAGATCTCTTCGACAAATGTGCATAATGAATCCATGTTAGGTGACATCTTGTGCAGCATTAAGTGTTGTAGGATGTCAGCTGTGAATACAGAAACGAGTAAGATTATGTAACATGGTCTAAGAATGATGATTCTTAAAAATTCATCACTCTCTGCTGGTGTCCTCATAACTGCGTGCTGAATTAGTGCTCACTCTCGCTTCTGTCAATCAGCAAGAGCTGAGCAAATAAAAAATGAGCTGTCACATTTTTAGTTCTTTTCAGTGTGAAACTGAAAACACTTCTCAAGGTAATAAACTGGAGTCCAGGACTGCTGGTATGTGCTTGACTTTCTCAAACTGTATACTTCAAAGTGCAGAAGCTAGATAAGCTAACAGCTCATTCAGTGGAGTTATTGTGCAGGAGGCATCATGTCTATCAAATGCTTGCTTACAAATTTGAATAGATGTCATTGTTCTCAGTAATGTCACCCCCTCTGTGGCTGAAGGCATTGTTTGAACAGAGGGAATGTGAAGCAATTTTTTAAAAAATTTTATCCAGGGATGCTTTGCAGGAAAGTCAACCATTCTTTCTCTGGATCCTCTTTATCAAAACAATGATGCAAGAACAGCTAGGGAGGCAGAGTATATTGCTGGCCAAAGTACTGAAGGTCAAGCTGATGGTTTAGCTGCTTAGTCTTCAGAGTAGATGAATCCAAGTGTAAGAAGAGAAAGTTGTCATGGCAATTAAATGTTGCTTCTCATTTTCAGGGAATCTGGGTCAGAAGGCAGCGTTAACAGGAAATACTAAGGAATACATTGTTGGTTTTGTTGTCTCCCAAGTGTAAGGACAGATGACACAGTGGCTGATTTCTATCTCCATGGTGTGCCAGGTCAGTGTGTTACAGACATCTGCTCATTGCTGCAATCTGGTTGAGATATGAACACCAACAGCCCAAACACATTCCTTGTCTCAGTAACACCAATACAATCTGGCCCCTTGTGTTTATTTCAGCACCGAGTGAATTCTTTTCGTTATTTATAGATCCTTCTGAGACTGTGTCAGTGGGGTGAGAGTGAAGCTGCGTGAGCAGCCAGAGTACTCCAGAGAGGTCTGTTGGCTGGCACTCATCCACTGCCTGTGTAAAAGTCACAGAGGCAGAGATGTGGCCTTGCATATTTGCTGCCATACAGCAAATGCTCTGTGGACTTTGTGCCAGTGGTGAGAGAGCTCAGCCATGGACTGGAAGAAGAACTGGAGAAGACTCATAGTTCTGTCTTCTCTGCCCTGACTCTCCAGGAGGGAAGTAAGCTCTTCCTCCAATATTTATGATTCAGAGGTGGCATTTTTTTTTTTTGCCTGGTGCTCTTGAGAAAGGCATTGAGAGGGAAACAGCAAATCATATGTAATGGGCAGGACTTCCCTTTATCCAGAGAAAGTCAAAGTACAAGGCAGTTGTTGCTTTACACAGCTGCAAAGTCTATTATTGCTCCCTTATCTGACCTGCCCAAAACGCACATAGCTCTGTGCTGCTTCATGTGCCTACATTGACAAGTACCTTTAACAGGCTGCACCAGGTTTCTGTTGAAGCCTTCAGTCCTCCAGAGCTCCATTACAGTTCCTCAGGGACTCTCAAGAATGGCTAAGGAAACTGGGGGGACAGGAACTGGGTGGAAGCTTTCTAAGGAATGGAAGGATAGAAAAGTAATTCTGTAGGTTGGCTGAGCTCTTGATGGGATGTTTAATGTTGCTGTGATTTATTTCTATTGTTGATGGTGCATCAGGGTGGTTGAGCATTTTGGTAAAAGGCTCTTGTTATTATTTAAATTGAAGGGAATGAAACACAATAGGTGTCATTAGGGATCTCTGTCTTTATTTTGGAGAGGTTCAGTAGCACTTTGCATGTATCTAGTAAAAGACATTGGTCCCTATTCTTACTTTCATTAATGCTTTTATTTCACAGTTTGGTCAGATAAAGGACTCCTGATGTTATAATAAATTATTTATATTCTTCCTTTCTGCTCCTGACAGGGCTTTGTTCAGGCACAGTGCCATTGTGTGCTGCCTTTGAGCGTGCAACAGTTGTGCTTGCGCTTAGGGGATAGCTCAGGGTATGCAAGTTTATGTGCCTTGGCCCACAGATAGACTAAACCACACCTATCATCTCTACCATGTGAATATTTTGCGTTATATCTTGCTTGGACCATCTTTGTTAGAGAGACTGCTGTGGTTTTTAGGCCATCCATTATTAATTAATGAAGGTCCAAGTAGCAAAGATGAGTGCTCGGAATGGGAAACAGATAGCAACCATAATATTTGCTAAGGATGTGCCAATCTGGTGCCCAGGAACATTGGCAATACTCAATGAGTGAGGGTACTTAATCCTTTAATTCCTGTAACAGAAAATTACCTCCTAGAATTTTCCTCTTTGGATCACCTGCTGTAATTGCTATTATCCTATGTAAGAACAGATTCTTACATACAAAGACAAACCCTTATGTGAGGTCAAAAGCTCACTGACAATAAATTCTTTTGGGTAGACATTAAGGGGTTTTTGTGGTTTTCACCGTGGTTTCAGTAATTGCTTCTGTTCTGTTACTTTGTTTTACATTTCACCTTTCTTATATCTGTAAGATTTTTTTACCTTTCTAAGATATCTCTCAGCTGCTCCATCACTACAACTTTTTCAAAGGAGATTGTAGTAGTGTCTAAAAGATGTTGTTCTACTGATCTCTTTACATATGTTTTTATCCTCTCTAAGGAAGGTAATTTCAGCATGACAACTCACTCCTTGTTTATTTTGATTGCACATAGATGGCCCATACATGGTTTTCTTGCTACAGAACTGAACCACCTCATTAGTTCCAGTTGCAGCATCAGAAGACTCTATGAAATTCATCGCTGGGATAGTGCTGCTTGGTTTGGAGCCCAAAAGACACAGGAAACTCCAGTCATAACTCTTTCAGCTGGGGTAGTTGAGTGGAGGTTTAACTGCACAAAGAAAAAAACACTGCTGCAACTTGCCTTAACTCAAGCTGGAGTTAATGGCAGGAATAAGTACTCCCAGAATATTACTGGACTACTGGAATGATGACTATCTCAGTACTACTATAATAAGAACATATTACTTCTGCATATTGCTTAACTCTTTTCACTGTGGTGAGATGACCACTATGTGTAGTTTTTTGAGCATGGGAATGAACTTTTCCAAGAAAAGACATGAAGTAAAATGTTTATTCATGTTTCCTTTTATTTTGGGCAGGGAAATAATTTCTATTTTTTTAAAAAATAAGTGCTTTAAAGCTAAAGACAGTCTCTACATTGGTTTCTTAATTTAACATTTTGTCTGATTTAAGACCTTTTTTTCTTTTAGGATCGAAAGCAGAGTGGTGGCCTGAGAAATCAACCACAAAAATCACTGTACACTTATCAAAGCTAACATTTTTTTTTCACAGAAGATTCCTGAAAGACAGAGAATTCATTCTAATAGTGTTTGTATTTAATTGCCTCAAGGGACAACAGCAATAGAAAATACTCGTTACATCTGACAATTAAAGGTAATTATTACCAATTAAACAAAAGCTTCCCTCTTGAATAAACAAGAAAAAATAGAGCCAGTCTTCAGTACAGTAGTTTCAGTTTCTGTTATTTTGTTTCTTTATTTCACTCCAGTTGCTATGTCAGCATAACAGTCTTATGGTGATAAAAGGATATGGAGTAGAAACTTTGAACGTTCTTATTTATAGTAGATTTGTGGGTTTGGATTAGTTTGCTCATTTTTGTTTAGACAGTAACAAGAAACTGCTTCATGGGAAGCTCTATCATTGATAAATATTTTTAATCACAGAAACATTTCCCGTATCTTTGCATCTGATGTTGCAAATAGGTTTCTACCACTTTTCTGGGAAGTTCTTTTTCCACAACCTAAAATTTCAGGAGGGGAGTTTTATAATTTATTGTTTACATTGTGATATTAACTCTTTTCATTGCTGAAAACTTCTGAGAGAAACAATGATGTGGTCATCAAGAGGCAATACACATCACATAATTTAGAAACCCACAGCACAAATGCCTGCAGCTTGGTGGGTGGGTGAGTTCCCTTTGTAGTCAGTGGGGAGGCAGAGGCATTTTTAGTGTGTACTAAATAATATATTTTAGATGTTTACTGCAGGAAAAGAGGTGTGGCCTCCTATGCCTCCACAGATTGTGCTTCCTAGGTATCCATTGACTCCACTAAGCCTGGGAAACTGGACTCTGCATCCTGAACTGTAGAAGGCTAATGAGTAATACATAGAAAAGTGCATGCAAATCACAGAGGTGGTGACAACAATCTGCAAGGATATTATATGATACTAATTTGCAAATTGTGTAGGCTCAGGATTAAGCCATTTGCCAGGTTCATGGCCAGTGAGGAAGGAAGGACAATACATACTTTGTACAGCTGGAGCAAAATGCTTCAGTGATGGTGAAGAGTAATCTGATGAAAATTATGTAAGGCATGAAGTGGATAATTTTCCATCACAGGAAAACTCTTTGAGACCTCTGTGTTATGTGAGATGATAAGCAAGTGTCTGCTGGCAGAAGAATACTGAATTAGGGACTTGTAAGAAAAAAAAAAAACATTTGGAGAACAGAAAATATGAGCTGAAATAATGAAATTAAAAACAATTAAAAAGCTGACATGCAGATAAAAATTCACTGAAAATAAGATAAAGTGAACTAAGAGACGTTATTGCCCTTAGAAAATCCAGATGAAATTGGGTTCTCACTGGACCAGACATTAAATGACCCTAATATATGAGACATCTCAAAGAGTTTGAAAACTAGTTATTTTACTCAGTTTTCAAAAGAACTTTTTCATGTTAAAAGTTACAGGTCCATTGACTGGACTCAACACTATGACAATATTCTGTTGGGATTATTCAATAGATAATCTTCATAACAAATGCTGATTTCTCTTTCCTTTCCCTTGGTTTGCTTTTTATGTTGTTCATTTTTATTTTTGTTTGGTTGGTTTGGTTTTGGTTTGTTTTCCCATCCTTGTTATTATTTTGTTCAATTTTTGCCTTCAGCTACCTATCTATAATTATAGCAAGAATTATTCAAGAATGTGTTTATTGAAAGTAAACACAGGAATATCACCACAGCTCAACAGTGACAGCTTGATCCATAAACCAGTGACTATGAAAAAGGACATATCAGCCACTCATTCAGTGAGTGAGAGATCCACTGAGTTGCTTTCTGGTACAGTAATGCTATAAAAACAATGCTAGTTTCTATCACAGTGCATTATATCAAGAGGATTAAAGAACTGCAGGAGATCTGGAGCATCCATTCTTGAGATCAGTCACCCTGTGTAGTTCAGACCTGTTTCTTCAGTATGGAGAAACCTATATAATTACAACTGATTCCAAGTAATAATAAGAAAAATATAGGGACTAATTTTCTTTTCAAAGGGCAGAACTGTAGTTCTCTAAGAACTCAGTAGCAATCAGTAAAATGCAAAGTCAGAAGGCAGTTTTTGTATCTGACAAATTATTCAGTAGATCAACTAAAACTGGGCCCCATTAGCAGTGTTTAAACATATAGATCACAACACTTCTATGCAAACAGGTTTCAATGATGCGAAATCTACCTGTGCATGTGTTGATGTATAAATGTGTTCCCAATCACATGGTTTCAGTGGGAAAGTTTTGTGTAAAGAAATTCAAATTCAATCAAATTCAGATTTAACTGACTCAGATACCTAATTTTCATGCACCTTCCTAATGGTTTGATACACACCCATTGAAGTCAATGGTGATCTCCCATTAAACCCTATGGGAAGGCATATAGGAGTAACTGAATTATTCGGTTTTCTTGTAATCAGATATCTATCTATAAAACTGAGGTTTAGCTGCCCCTAGATAAAATATAGAAGTACATGTAAATATTTATTTAAAGGGTTTAATAATAGGCATAATATTAAATGTCTGCACATTTTGCAGAAGAATGAACCTCAGTATATAGTTACATAATGTGATGCATTAATTCCTTATAGCTTGGCAGGGCATTAAAATGCCACTTATGGCATGTAAGAGGCAAGGAACATAAACATTCTCTATAAGGTTATAAGAAACTCTTTCTAATACTGTTTATAGAAAAAAGTTTAACTGCAAAAATGAACTTAATTAATCAATGTCACAAGCAGTAATTCTTAACACAAGACCTAACACAAAATTCTTATATTGTGGCCAGGTTCAGGTGATACTGGTGAGAAGTGCATTTGTTTATCTTTATAATAAATCTTTCCTTTTGATCTCCAGGCTGCCAGTATCAATCTTTCCTGATCCAAGGAACCTTCATGTGTTTTAATCAGAGCTTAAATTAAGATGGTTGAATCCATTAGTAGTAATGATACTGGGAATCACTAGAAATCTGGAAACAATTACAGTTGCTGTTTAATGTATATGTGTATGCACAACACTGTCAAATAAAGAAATATTCTTAATAGCACTAATTTAATCAATGGATTTGTGAATTCCAAAGATTCTTGCACAGTCGATTTGGAACAGCTTTGTGAAGGTTCTTTCACTACTGGGTAAATGGAAAGGAAGTTATAGGGTGCCAACACTGAGCCCAAGGTCATGAGGAACCTTTCCATTTACTTCCTTGGAGAGTAAATCCTCAAAATCTTTACCCATGTATTTAGGTCGAGCTGATGTGATTCTCTTCCTGTTATATTTTTCTCTTGTCTTTTATTTCTAGGCTGCTCACTTTTTTAGATTGAATTTTATCTACTAGAACAGAGTTTTCAACTTCAGTATGAAACATATTAGAGGAATAAACAATAAACGACCCTGCAGTTTACAACAGAGTGTCCATAAGATGCCCTCACATAAAAGCATAGAACAAGAAAATCAGTGCAGTAAAATAATAAAATATCTTTCTCACTGCAGGCGCACTCATACAGTAAAACCAAAAGTGATGCCTGGCTTTAGCTGACATGCCATATCCTTTAAATGGCCGAAAGGACAGGAGCTGGTAGTAATGATTAGTTTCTGTAGTGGTAGAAAGGAGATTTCAAGGGAATTAACAATTAGCCTCTTAGTCCTTTTTTACATTCCTTGATGTCTGTTCCCCTTGAGATTGCAGGTGAATTTTTGCTTCCTTTTGAAGCTGGTAAGGTCTGGAGTTTTATCTTCAGCTGTCTCTTTCCTGTCTCTCAAAAATTCAGTTCATATGGGGAGAACTTGGTGTGCTAGGTCCCTACCCAATAAATCTCCCCAGCCCTGGTGCTTGAATTAGATATATACCACAAATGTGCAGGACAAGACCCCAAACAGCCATAACTTGTTTAGGGCCATAAATAGAGTTATTCCCATTTAAAAGAAAGGCAAACGTATAGAGAAGGTGCTGCTCCATAACCACCAGTGATGCACCAGCATAACTAACAAATAATTTGCCACTGTTTCTTCCTGGCTTTTCTTGGAACAAGTAGTAGAATGAAGAGCTCTTTTAACTTAATTCTTCAGGCTTTTCTTAGAATTTGGTCAGCATCTTGAGTGGCCTCTTGTGAGCTGGCAATGGACTTGGTGCTGGGATCCCTGTCAAGGGCAAGAGCAGCACTATTTGTATCTATTGCTGACAGCTTGTACAAACCCATGAATGATTAATCTCAGAACCGAGCTAAGAATGCTCCAAAACTTCCTCTCAGGTTTGTCCCTCACATCCATGAGAACCTGCAGTTTTAACCTCCATATCATCAATTCCTTCCCGTTTCCCTGTCTCAACTATCTTTCCTTTAAGACTGCTAGTCTTGAATTAGGCCATTATTTCATCCTTTAAAATAAGTTCTCATTTACCCAGTTCACCACTTTCTGAAACCACAGTAACTCATGATTGCTGGGGCCAGAGGGGAATTGCCTGAGAGATGTGTAATGCGCTGAGCTAACATGTAAGGCTAAAGTATAAAATTTAAGTTATAAATGAAAGTGACAAGCAAAATTTTTCTCCACTTAGCTTTATTAATGATGCAATATTTTATTGCCTGTGGCTAAAAGTATTTATTGTCATTGTGCTTAGCCGTAATTTGGTTTCATAATTCAGTTTCCTTTCTACTTTTTTTCATTTCATTTTTTTCCCCAGGATCACTTTTTGTTTCCATGCAGTTTCTTGTCATAGTGTGTTCAGATTGTAGTAAGTGTGTGGTCTTCTGGGAACAAACACATGCAGACTGGCATTAATCTGAAGAAGCAAAACCTTAACTGTGGGCCTCTTTTTAAACATATGAATACTTTGCTGAAATCAATAGCTACATAGATTGTCCTTCCAGGGTGACTAATAAAACTGCATGTGGTTTTTTGGTTGTAGGCACAAGCATGTATTTGGCAACATCCAGCAGCAATGTCTTCAACATTTATTAAATTACACAAAAAGCCTCTCTGAGAGCAGAGGGAATATTTGTATGCTTTAAATTAAGTATCTAGTGAGTGACAAGCCGTGTTAAGGATCTTGCAGTATCAGGTCTTGAATTTGCACATCATATATTAGTGTGATCAGAGAAAGATAATGACAGTGAACATAAAGAACTTTAAGGAGAGTTTCAAAAGATGAAATGATTTGATTTAGAAAGGAGAGGAATTGAGTAAACCTATCAAAAGTACATGAAATGGTGACTGCTATGGAAATGAAAGAATGAGAATGTCCCTTTTCTTTGATAAACAGTATAACAAGAAAACACAAAGTGCAAGTAGGAAACCATTATAAGGAAGCACTTTATTTTCTACAGTGCACAATTAGATAATGGAGTTAATTTTCAGGGGAAGCGAGGCCAGTGAAGATTCCTGGTGAGGCCGAATAATCCCCTGGGTTTATTAACAGTGGTACTGGAGTTCTACAAGCAGTGCAGTTATACTCCTTGGAATGGCCATCAAACTTGTGCTTCAGGCTCAGCGAGATCCGTGCTGCCCAACACACCCAGCTGATACCTGCCAGAAGGGACAAGTTACAGCCACACGTTTGCTGGGTGTCTTCTACCATCTACTCAGTTATCTGGTAACAGCCAGTCTCAAAGCCAGCATTAATGCTTGGACATAGACAGAGTCTTTTCTTCTGTAGATCTAAGCTGACATGATCATTTCAGTTCTCCTGTGTATCTGTCTAAGATTCTGTAAGAGGGATGGATTGGCCATTCACTGTGTTGTCTCTTAGTAGCTTTGTGTGGTATATTACTAGACTGTCCCTTGAGAGATTTCTTCAGTGTGTATTAAAAAAGGCAAAATGAGATAGAAGATCCACTGGAATTTTTTTTTGTCAGGCTGGTTGGTTGGTTGTTTTGTTTGGGTTTTTTTTTAATTAACTGGACTAACCCTACTTGATAATTAGACCTTTTCACTGCAGCATTTTTCAGCATCAAATTCAGCCTGTCATCAAATATGATTCTGTTCTTTCACCCATTTTATTGATTTTAATATTCTTTTCTTAAGATGAAAATTTTTATCGTGGTTTCAAACCAAGGATCTTCATGGAGGGGTTCCTGCCCTTTTTGCCTATCTTTCATCTTGATTACCATCACTCTAAAGAGAATGTAGAAGGATGATGCTCTTGGTGGAATCCATAATGACCGTGACAGAGCAGAAACAGCATCATGAACCTGTGCCATATGTGCATGGATAACATAAATAGCAGTGTGGTGTGACAATAATGAATTTTGCTGACAATCCTCTCCTCAAAATCATGTGGGTTTTTTTGAAGCTGATTCAAGGTGACCATCTAAAACTCCCATATAGTCAGCAATAACAATTATGTGCATTTCTCGGCTTCATTGTGCAGATTCAAGTGTGGATTGGAGAACTTAACATCTTCTTGGTAGGCACAGGCATGTTCATAGCAAATTGGTTCTGTTTCACTTCTCACTTCTGTTATAATACGCATCTTAGCTGTTTAATGTAATATTTCTACTTAATTACAGGAAATATCACTTACTATACTGATGGTAAAATGAACACATGCAATGTAAATGACACTGTACATTTTTACAGTGAGAGAGAAAATGATTAATTATGATACGGAATAAATTAATTCATGCATCAAATGCTTTCAAGAGGTGGTAGAGGTAGAGGTAGGAGTTGTTTCCAGCTTAGTCCTTTCAGTGGAGGAAATTAAGAGTCAAGTTATATTAGACACTAAAGAGCAGAACTGGTCTCCATGGCCTAGGAGAGCATATAATGATGCCTAACATTTATAGACACACAGGCTATCATCTACAGCTTATACACTGTCAGGATCACTTCATTCATCACTTCAAGTACCTTGTAACACCATAGCACACTCCCTCACAAATTTTATTAGAAAGTATGAATTCAGTCATGGCAAGCATAACTTGCAGGAGAGGGCACATGCATTAGAGGAATCACAAGTAATATTGTGAAGTAGGAACTGCAAATTGATTACTTTAGGTCAGCCTTGGGAAAATCTCTGGAAACTTGTTCTTAACTAGTAAAGAGGTTGTGAGTCTGTAAATTATTTCTGTTCACTGTTCAGAGATTTAAACTATGGCAATCCCTGGGGATGAACACTATTCATCCAATAATAATATCAGATTTCTCTAGAACTGGATACTCAAACCTGGGTTTATTCTTTCTTTTTTTTTTTTTTTTTTTTTTTTTTTTTTTTTTTTTTTTTTTTTTTTTTTTTTTTTTTTGCTATGACATATAAGTGTTTGATGCTTCCTATCAAGTCAAAGTTGCTAGTCTAAAGTTTTTATAAGTTGAGCAGGAAACTTTTTAAGGAGCAGTGTTTTAAGAGGGGAAGAAATATATTATTTGCCTGAAGAAGTGTACTTTTGTTCATAAGCCCTTGATGCAGCATAAATCTAACACCAGTGATCTCCAAGAGTTCACAATAAAGTCCAACAAAAGCTTTCAACATTTCCTTCTTAAATTGTTGTGGTTTTGATTTTGGTTAAGTGCTAGGCACTCACGGCAGCTGTTTACTTGTTCTCTTTCTTGCTACAGCTGGGCAGATGAGGGGAGGAGAGGGGAAAAAAACTGAGGGAATTAATTCAGAGGTTTAGGAGTTGAGATAAGGAACTGGGAGAAAACGCTCTAAGGACAAACCAGGCTCAGTTTAAAAGTTGCAAAGTGAAATTTATTACCACTTGAGTTAGAAGGAGGATATGAGAAATAAACTAAACCTTTAAAAGACACCCTTCTTTTCACTCCCCACCCCTCCCTCCCACCAACAGTGCAAGGGGGGCAGGGTGTGGGGGTTCAGGTCAGTCTGTTTCTAAGATCTTCTTCCCTTGCTTAGGGAGAGGAGTTTTTTTCCTCTACTTTTGCTGTGGGGTCCCTCCCACGAAAGACAGTTTTCTGTGAACCTCTGTGGCGTGGTTTTTTCTTGTNCACCCACGGACTGCGGGTGGCTCTGCATCCCTCATGGACCCCATGGACTGCAGGGGGGTCACCCCGCCTCACCATGGGCTCACCACAGCCTGCAGAGGAATCTCAGCTCCAGAGCCTGGGGCACCTCCTCTCCTTCTTTCTTCTACTGACCTTGGTGCCTCCATGTTGTTTTCCTTCACTTGTTCTCACATCCTCCTCCTTCTCTAACTAAAAGCAGCTGCGTGTGCATTTTGTTTTGATTTTTCCTTAAATATGTCATCACAGAGGCGTAACTAACTTTTCTAATTGGCCCAAACATGGCCAGTGACATGTCCATCATCTTCAGAGCCATCAGAGATTGGCTCTGCTGGAAATGGTGAAGAACTCCAGAAACTTCTCACAGGAGCTATCTTTATGGCCCCCTCCCCTCTACTAAAACCACAACATAAATTAAGTGCAACTATTCCTCAGGCTGAGGGACCAACAAAAAGAAAATGCATCATTTTTCCAGGAAACTAGAAAAAAAGACAAGGGAAGGGGAATTCACTCAGCAGAGAATCAAAGTTTTGAGCCTGGCAGAAAAGGAATGGCCAACTGGTAGAAGGAGACACAGAGAAAATCAAAAGGTATTGAAGGTGGTTATCAGACACTTGGTGGGGATAGCCTTTGTTTTTACTTACTTCCGGGGAACTTTTTAAATAGAAGTCATTTACATTCTGACACAGAGTGTAAAGAGATTTTAAACCTCTGTGTTTGCCACAAAGGAGATTTTGTTTTTTCAGACAGCCATACTACCAACCAACATGGCATAGGCATCTCCACGTCCCTCCCTCTGCTCCATCCCTCATGGTAGCTCCTTCCCTTCCCCATTCCTGCTGGGTGTACACCTAGAGGATTCAGCCTGCTGCTAACTCTCCTGGCATCACAAAGCCAGTGGAAATAAGCATAAGTCACTAATAAATGTTACATCCCAAAGCTGCAGCATGAAGAAAGATGGCCTTTTTCCCAGAAGCTGTGCACTGAATATTTAAATTTGTTTGCAAACCGGCACTGAAGGCAGTGTTGTCAGCCTGGGCACGTAGCTAAGTGCAAGTGGTGCAGCCTGCAGTTAATTAGTAAGTTTGCTTTGCTCGGCTGTGACTGCAGCAACTTTCTTCTCAAAAATGCCTTTCATGTACATGGCTGGAAACAAAACATTCCACACAGAAGTTCTGTCCACGTGTTTAACTCTGCTCTAGGGTGTTGCCAATTCACAATCTCCTCAATAAAAACAAATCATTGTTAATGTGAACACATTAGGGGGTTTGAATGCTCTTATTGCATCTCACTATTATCTAAAGATAATAAAGATAATATTATCTAAAGATTTTCTCTCAAGTATGCATTTTCTCTGGTATTCTTAATGCTTTCTTCTTGTCCACAATATCTTTCACATACACTTGTACATACATTAAGAGTTTCATGTGGCTGTTATAAAAATGTAGAAATCATTTATCAATTTTCCATTATATAGACAATTTGACAATTTGAAAAAAAAATTCACGGTGTTAAAATAATAGTCAAAAACTAATTTTTCATATAATTTGTCAAATAAGCATAGGCTTTGAATATAAATAGCTAAATATATTTCTGTTATTTGAAATATTCAATTATGTAAAAAAAAATAAGGAAGACAATAGGACAAGAGTAGAAGGGCAGAAGATGGGGACAATGCCTGATATATTATGATGTTTCCCCTCATTCATGAGGATCTGTCTTGAAACTCAGGATACTGGAAGATTCTTTTTGCCTGTGTTTTAAATCCCTTGGTTCTAATTTGCTTTTGTCACATACTCCAGAATAAATGGTATTCATCTTCTTTGAAGTCAGTGAAACTGCACAGAGGTAAAAACTAATAGAAGAAAATCAAAGCTTTTAAAGGACACTCACTGCAGTACCTTTGAAAGGTGAAATTAGTTAGTTTAGTCTGTTAATCACTTGTCAAAGTCTGACATTATATAAAGCATTAACAGCTGGAGTCTATTGTCCAGACAAGGATAATCAGCAAATCCAAGTTTATAAATTGTTGACTGGAAACAATGGTGTAGAGATAACCCTGGAGAGGTTGTGAAAGACCTCACTGGAGTTTATTTGCATTGTGATTCTGCTGGAAGTCACAGACGCTTGGCTTCCTACCTACTTTGTGCCATTTATTTTTGATATGCCCCAAAGCATCCACGACACTTATTAAAATAGAACGGTGTCTAGGCAGCCGGCAATGCTACTGTATCTCCTTTCGGCAGTCACTCTATTTTAAGAAGTTCTAAAGAGGTTCAGTGTGCATCTGCAAACCTACTACATCTGTTGATTCATGTGGCTCATGAAACCTTTGACCTAAATCAGAAAATTCCAGCACTTATGAAGGGAATCTGTGCAGATTCCAGTGTCCACTTAGTGCTGTGGGCTAGCAAGGTGTTCTTATTTATGTAGTTTTCTTTCTATTTTTTGTACAATTTATAAATCATATTTGCTTGTAATAAAAAAAAAAAAATCCCACCTTGCTAATCCAAATTCTTATGGATACCCTTATTTTTCTGGGTAGTATCTTGATATACCTTTGCTCAAAATATGCCTTTTATTTTATTTTTTTAATAGTGTCATTAATACTGTATGTATAAGAATTTTCCTTTTTTTCTCACTTTTGTGACAAATTCTATCTGCAATTTCTGAATGTGAGCCAGACATGTTAGAGTGAAAATTGGAGCTATTCTCTCTGCAAGCCTGCCAATGTTCTTGCAACAGGGAATATTAGTTTATAAATTACCCCAGGGAGAAATGCCAGTCACAGAAAACTTGGGAGTTCCACAGGAGTCAAATCACACCTTTCTCATATTTCACTTCTGTGAGTGTTCACGTTCAAATGTAAACAATGTTTACACTTAAAACTACTTTTGGCATTATAAAAGACCTCTCTGCCTCATACATCTTGGTGAAATGGTTCTGTCTGAAATGTCTGTTTCTTACAGACTGCTTTCTATTTCTATTTTATTGGGGAAAAAAATGCTGATGCGAAATAAACCAAACTGTCTAATTATTCCTGACATATAACCTCTCAAAATATAACCACCAGGAGAGGAGCAAAAGGCCAGCTTCTCTCATCGAGTTTGTTCTCGTTGCTAGCAATTCAGTTTGCTTCTCACAACGAAGCAGAGTTTTCATGAGCATTTTGAGATGATGAGTGCCTGTCTCAGGAACTGATGGTGCAATAATGCCATGACATGGAGGATGCAAGCCAGATAAAATAGTCTGTAATGAGGTACATAAAAGGACAGCAAAATATCCCCTCAAAAGTGAAAGCCATCCTACTGGAAGGATACATTTCTGGGTCATTTCAGTCGGTATCACTGCAGGAATCACTGCAGTTACACCAGCTCTGAATGTTCCCTGCAAGAACAAGTTGTTGAAAATTGTGTCACCCATTTCTGAATCTTTTTTAATAACTCCTATTTCCCATCTGCAGTCATACTATTGGATGTTGCATGATTATATTGTTTATGGCCCTGCCTTCTTCTCAGAGAATATGCTGGAAAAGCATTTTTTCACTTGAAAGGTTCGGGCACAATATCTATTGCAAATGTACTGAATGCTTCACAGTGAAAAGAAATTATACAAATTGTGACCCATGGCCTGTAGATGTAATTAGGTTTCTAATTAGAGGATAGGATATAAACTCATACATTTGCATTAAATTTGTTTGACAGAGGTTCCCCAAGTATTTAGTACCTTCTGGCCTAGAGTACCTCAGAGTGAATATCAAATTTAATTCAGTAAAACTTTGCTTATTCATGCCTACATAGTTTTTCATTCTGAATTTATTTGGATACAGAATGCAACTGAAAAGAGGAGCAGCTGAGGACACTTGGCTTGTTCAGCTTGGAGAAGAGGAGACTGAGGGGAGACCTCATTGTGAGTCTTCAGCATCCTCACAAGGGAAAGCAGAGGGGCAGGCACTGATCTCTGCTCTGTGGTGACAGCAACAGGACCCAAGGGACTGGTCTGGAGTTGTGGGGAAGGTTTAGGTTAGATATTAGAAAAATGTTCTTCACCCAGAGGGTGGATGGGTACTGGAACAGGCTCCCCAGGGAAGTGGTCACAGCACCAAGCCTGGCAGAGTTCAAGAAGCGTTTGGACAATGCTTTCAAGCACATGGTGGGATTCTTGGGATGTCCTGCACAGGGCCAGGAGTTGGATTAAATGATCCTTATGGGTGCCATCCAACTGAGCGTAATCTATGATTCTATGAGATGTAATTGTCCCTGGAGAGGAAACACATCAGCTAGAAAGCACATACCCTTCTTGTGTCTTGCATGACACACAGCAGGGAATAGCATCATTTAAACATCAGTTTGGGACCAGATGTAGAAACAATTGTCCTGTGAGAAGCAGGGAGTTGAACTTGATGATCCTTATGGGTCCCTTCTAGCTCAATATAACCTCTGAATTCTGAGAGCAGTGGATCAAAGCATGTTTGTGTTCCTCTGCAGAACAAAAAGTTCTGATAGGAGGGAAAAGACACCATGAGAAACAAGATTTGCCAAGTAGAAAGGCAAAGAATTGGGTTGTGAGTTGAAGATAAAGACAGGGAGAGTTAAAGTTGACTGGAGCAAAGGTTTAAGGGTGGGGAAGGATATTATCAGACATCTGTGTAAGGGTGAGGTTCTTAGGCTAAGACTTCAAAAATACTTTTCCATTTACCTTTGTGAAGATGAACAGTTAACTTCAACAGTTTACACACCTCTCCTTCTGCCCAGGGGCACTCCGTCCACCAGCTCCAAACCCGAGTGTGACTGTCCGTCTAGCTGCCCTTTGTTCTTCCCCTCGTGCCCTGATCCTTTGGGACAGGCTGGGGAGGATGGGAAGCACCCTGGGCTTCCCACTGCTCAGGGGGACGGATTTCTGCCTCCCCTTCTCTGCCTCAGCCCCGGACACCTCCTGGCACGTGCCCCAGGAGAAGCAGCAGCCCTTGGGACCTTGCACTCCCTCCCCTCAGCTCCAAGATGGGCTTTCCCTCCATCTAACACTGGCTGCAGGGTGGACCTTTGCAGGAGCTGCAGCATGGCCCCAGGGACTTGGGGCATGTGAGGGAACCACTTTTCTAGAGAAAAACATTTTCCGTATTCCCTAGGGACAGCTTTTGTTTATTTACATGCAGATACAAATCTCTTCAATTGTTTGGGAATTATAGGTTTCTCCCCTTAGAACCGAAAAACACAACCTTTGTGAGATAGAGGTAGAGCAAAGCAACTGGCATTCATGAGCTGCTGCTTGGCATGAACAAAGGATATCGAGATAAGACAGTGTAAAAGAGAGGTTTCTGTTCTCCCTGATTATGCACGGATGCAGTACAGGCATGGGGGAGGCTGGGGAGAGGGAAGGGGCTGTGAAGTGGTAGAATCATAGATACATCACACACTGTGGGAATTTATCCACCAGCCTTTTTAACACCTTAGCAAACCAAGCTGGAGTAGTATTTCCTATTTTTGGATTTCTGGCTAACTGCACAGTCAGAAATATTTTATATTAAAGCAGCTCAAACACAAAGAGAGAGAAAGGAATAGAAAAGTATGCAAATATTGGCCACAGTTATTATGTCTTTTTCAGCTTTGCAGAATCCTGGAAAACAAGATTTTATCAAAATCGTAAAGGTCCCAATTGTTTGACCAGATTACAAAATGAAAGCAAAGTAGGTTGTAAATGATAGCTTTCCTGCTTTTGTTTTTAATTTTTATGTTGGATATATGTGGCATTTCAGTGAGCTCAGGTCTGTTTATATTTCTTTCCATATGATAATAACTTTGTGGGGAAAAAGAAAAAGGCTTAAAATAGTTATTAAGAGCAGAAACCTTGACCAGGCCCCTGAACTGGGTCTATTTCTTGTTTGATAGAAGTCAATGGAAAACTCATATCAATGTCAATGCTTTGGGGGTTTTTTGCTGCATTTATCATGCCCAGCTAGACAGGTGATAGATAGAGTGCTACACATGCCTGGAATATTTTTTCTGTGAAAAATGTGACAGATACCACAGACACTACTACAGTAACATAATGCTTCAGCACTGATTTCCAGAATTCCATGATAGTCTTCATTAATCATGAACACACAATCTGTAATAATAATTCATCATATAAACATAATTAGAATAATAATTAGAGTTTTTAAAATTTTCTTTCAGAATTGAAATGACTAGAGCCAGTTGATGGAATCTAAAAAAGCATCTGTACAATGGAAGAAAGGATCAGTCCCACATTCCATGTTAAACTAGTATAAATAAGATTACAAGCCATTTAAAACTATCCACTTGAGACAAACTGAGTAAAAAACCCCTCCATAACTGGACTAATTATCTCGCTTACTCATATAGAGACTTAAAACCATTCGGTTCGGGATCCATAAATGAGTCTATTTTTTAAAGGTTGCTTTAAACTATATCATAACCCTGATGGAAATACCCTTCCTATCTTATGAACCATATCAATCAAGACAGCAGCAGAGTCTCTCCATGGCTGAATACAAACACCCAAAATCTACCTCTGGTTCATGGTATGGCAATCCCCCCGGAGGACAGCATGTCCTAACAGCACCTGGGTTTTGGTGTCCCCTTCCCTGCTGGTTCACCAGCTGCTCTAGGACCTGGTTGTCTTTCTGAGCACCCACAGTAAACATTGTTCCCAGCAGTCACCAGAGTTAAGTGAAACAGTCAGGGAAAATCAGGTAGCAGGAGGTCACACGGGTTTCCTGGAAACTTTGGAAACTTGCCTGCGTGAGGAGGCTTTGCAGTGTCACCCAGCCCGACCCTGGATGCCAAGTTCAAAACCCAGCGACTGCCGTCTTCACAGCCAGCCAGCTGAGCAGAAGGCAGAGCTGCACTCCATGGCCAAAATACATAATGCACCAGATCCCCATCCTATGTAAACAGGGAAATGACTGTAGCACAGATATGCCAATTGACTCTAATCAAGGCTGTGGGCCAAGAACTCAAAGGGCATGTCTACAGGGCTCAAACCAGGGGTGTGTTACAGATCTCTGAGCTGCCTGCAAGTATTCTCTTATATGGCATGGTGCAGTTCCTTAGTGTGATGGGAACTTGGGCCCCAGAAGTTGCTCAGATTGCCAGATAACTCGACTACAACACATGGTCACAGGTATACTCACCCTGGTGGGTATGGATGGCATCGAGGGGGTCTCTGTGTCCTGCCATGCACAATATAGCACCCAAAGTCACACAGATTTACCTGGTGACACAGATTTACCTGGTACTTAGTGTTTGTGTACCACCAAATCAGTCTGGGTTTTCTTTCTTTTTCTCTTATAAACAAGACAGCAGATTTGCCATGTTACTGTGGTCATGCGTCTGGTGGGAGATGCATTCACTGTTTTTATCTTCATTACTCTGCTTACATGTAGTCCTTGAGTACTGGAGACGCTAGAAGGTTTGAAATCCTTCTCAATGAGTCCAGTGACGAAAAATTATCATCTACCTACCTGAAATGATTCAGATCCTTTCCCTGTGACCTGCTGAATCAGATGGATGTGCACAGTCCAGCTGCCAATGGCAATGGCAAGACCACAGATGGAATGAGCTGGCCAGTGACATCCCATTCCATCTTCTCATACAGCAAAACCAGCTGTGGCAAATGCCAGATCATTGTGGGGAAAATTATGTTATGAGCAACTTATAAGCAGCAGCTTTAAATTTCCATGATTTTCAGAATGGCTCCTTTCACAAGTAACTTGAGATAAAGAGTGGCTGTCCCCATGTACCTACCCAAAAATGTGCAGAGAGTTTCTATAAATTAGTGCTGGAGAAAGGCCTGTTTTAAAGTTTGTCTTTTGGTCTCTTGAGAGAGAGCAATCCAGTGGGTTTGTTTTATCATGCTCACTGCTGCTTAAAAGAAGACAAAATGCGGCAAGCAGCTCATTAAGAGAGAGAGAGATTGGATCTGTGTTAATATGCAAATGCTAATCCATTAGGACCCTGCTCATACACCAATCAATCAATTAACTCGTCTGTCTCTGTATTGTTCATTATTTGAAAAATGCTTTTAATCATTTTGCTATGCATTAATTAATAGCATGCCTAGTTGAAAAGGAAAAAAAGAATTTTAGCATTCCTTGGGGCTTACATGTACAAATATTTAGTATTCAGCTGTGATTCCATGATTAAGATGTACCATATAGTTAAAGATAGCACAGGGATTTACAGGAGCAGAGGTAGAGGGCAATTTGATTTCATATCAACTATTTTATATATATATATATATATATATATACACTTTCAAAAGCACTTGATACAGTAAGTCATTATATGTAATAGATTTTTACAAAATAAATGCAGAATTTCAGAAAGAGAAATCAAGGGTATAAAGTATGTTTTTCCTTTTTCTGCCATTTAAGAATGCCAGATTTAATCCCATGAGGCAAAATAGTAGCAAATGGACACAGTTCCACTGACTTCAAAAGAAATACTACAGAAGATATGAATTTGGCTCCAAAAATTCAATGAGGGAGCAATAAACAGAAAAGCTATACTGGGTGGAACTGAATTTTCTAAACAATAGTGTCTTTAATTTTAAAAAATGTATTGAGGAAGGAAATGGGTCACCATATGGGAATGAAAAGTCTAAACTGGGCAATAGGTGTGCAGTGGGACAGGCAACTTGAAATTGATACAGAGGTATGTGGAACAATTAGAGAGTAAGAAGAGCTGAGCTTCCTGAATATCCTAGAAGTCAGGCAGCACTATTTCGGAAATGCTGTGTGCTGGGGTTTGAGGATGTTGTAGAAAAAGGAAGAGCAGCAGTCAAGGTGAGGGGAGAGTGATATACATGAGAATTTAAACAAAGGTGACAGTCACAGGGAGCGTCTGAAGCAGATTAATAGATGCAGGAAAAATAGAAGCTGAGAAAAGTTCAGGATCAAGGATGAAATGAAGGTGACAAAGAGGTAAAGCAAAATGTGCAGCCTGGTTTTAAAAGAGTCAGGAATGATTGTATGGAGCAAAAGGATGTTCCTCTGCCGTGTGCAGAGCTTTATTTCTCTCCTTCAGATGAATATGGCTTTTATGCAGGTGAGTAATCCCATTAATTTAATTTTTTTTTCATATCAGCTGTTGACTTCAAAGAAACAGTGTACCAGAATAGGGTTCACAGAAGCAGTGATTTGCAGGCTCAGTGTTCAGTCTGACCTAACAGTCAATTTCTAAGCTGCCCCAGGGCTCATCCTTGTCCCTGTGTCAGGGAGGCTTTGGATCTCTGTACTTCCAGGTGCGAATGACTCCTCTCTTTCATTGCAGCCTTCTCTGTGAGCCATCACCTGAGTGACCTCTGTGTCCTGGGACAAAGAGAAATGCATTGCTGTGCAAGGCTTTGCATTTTCTGCCTGCTCTGTCTTAAGCAATTTAGTCAGAGACAAGGAAAACCCATGCATTATGGACTGCTAATTCTTGGCACACATCTGCCTTGTTAAGTATGACTCAAAAAGCTCGAATTGCAGAGTGTTTATCCATTTGAAATCCCGAAGCTTTTACTGTTACAGAAGGAAAATTACTGATCCCCTCACTTAGAGGGTTGTTTTCCAAAATGTTACTATACTAAGGATTTCTAGGAACATCACTACTGCCATATAGCCTCGAGTTAGATTTTATTTGTGAGTATATGCTGAGTACTGTGCATACAGAGTTGAAATGCTATCAATAGTTGTGAATTAACCCTTATTTTTGTATTACATGAGCTTATATTCTTTTACTCTTTCTGAGTTTTGTGAGCTGTGTTTATATAATCTATTTTGGGAGGATATTTGAGAATCTGTTCAAAAACAGCACAGAGTAGTAAAATAAGCAGAAGGCAGGACCTCACAATTTATAACTCAGGGCATGCCACTCATTTACTATTTATTACTTGTATTATTTTTCCCTTAATGATATGAATATACTTTTTTGCTTCACTATGGTACTTTTCTTATACTCAAAAATCAGATTGTCCCTTTAGTGGAAAATGCTTGCTCTGAAGCTCCTAAAAACAGAAAAAAAGGAAATGGTGGTAAAATATGGACAAATGAAGGTGCTTGTTCAAGGTCACCCTCCAAGCAAGTAGCAGACCTGGGAATAGATAAATACTGAGCTGGCAAGCGAGCACTGTGAAAATGCCAGGGGCCAAAGCATACATTTCATTTTTAGGGGAACTACTGGGTATGTGAAATGGAGCTACTTGAATAAATTAATCCATGATCTAACCTACTGTATGCCCTGTAATACTCACAATATACCAGGCTTTGGGGGTGTTATGGCAGAGATGACAGCCTCTGAGCAGCAGCTTGTTAGAAAAGGAATGGTTAAAATACCTGCGAGTGTGTAAAACTTGGACTTAAAGCCTTTAGCTGATTTGGGTTTGGAAAGATTTTGATGCTTTCAGAGGGTAAAAGATGAAAAGATAATGTTTCTTCAGCTTTTTCATGAAAAGATCTGAAATTGAATTTCTGCAAGAAATAGCACTTGTAAGAACATAGATCATCTTTATTAAAAAAAAAAAAAACACCAAAAAAAAAAAAAAAAACCCAAACCAAAAAACAAAACACCTAACAATTTTTGACCAGCTCTAATTTTGAACATGAGACAAACACCATGCCTTTCCCTGTTGTAGGAGGTGGGGTTTGGTGGCAGCTGCTGTGGGGATGGTATGAGTAACTCCTCTGGAAAGCCACCATGCTAATGTGACGGGGAGTGGCCATGAGACGCAGGAATTATTTTATTTATTAAAAGCCATCACTCACACACTGCCAGGAAGGACAAATAAGTTGCTGTGGCTCTGGCCCAAGATGTGAAACCCAGACACTCATTCCTTGCCCTACCTCTGTGCTCTGAGCTTCAGATTAAAACTTCTCAGAAGTATTAAGTGCTGAGCTGTTTTTATTTTACTTTGCCATCCCTGAACCGGGAGTTTAACACTTCCCTGCTTCCCATGGAGCATTGGGTGGAAAAGAGCACGTGATGTCTGTGGAACTGTATGGCTACAAAAGCCAGCAAGACATCGAAGGTTCTGTTGCTAAGGAATATTAAACAGGAATTCTGGGGGCAAAGGAGATATTGTATCCAGCAGTATCCCAAATTCTGGTGGACACAAAGGAAATGAATAAACTTGGACTCATTCATCTCAGCACCATTTAAAAGATTTGGACAATGAGTTCTCACTGAGAAAGGACAAAAATCAGTAATGGAATTTTTTTTCCAAGGCATTAAACAGGAAATTCCAAACAATGGAAAGCTTAAAACATTAAATCTAGCACCAAGACTATGAATGTACTTCCTTTCATAGGTATTTGTTTAGATATGAAAAGAGTGAAAAATATTTATTGCCTTTCCTTCAGAAGCAAAGACAACATTTTTTTAAAAGTCACAGGCATGTGATCATGGGGTATGTTTATGCACAGCTGAAGCCAGATATGCTGCAGATTTTATGGTTTGGGTATGGAGAGGCAGAAATTGCACAGCTCTGCGTGCTGATCTCCCCTGCATTCCTGGGAAGAGGGAACTGCAGAACTAAGCACTTCTGACGCTTGAAGAATTCACCCAGAGACACTTGCCCAGCCCTGTGATTACTTCTATCTGTGCCTATAAACATATTGTAAATCATTATGGTATGGGAAGTTGTCTCCTTGCATTGATTGCAGATAACAGATGACATTTTAAACAAGAGAAAAATGAAGTCCTCCTGCTCCTGACATTTTCACCACTTCTTTTCTTTACTAATTTTCAATGTCAGAGACAGTTTGTGCCAAAGTGCTAAAGTGTTGCTTCCATAGATTTGCAAAGTGAATTAAGCTCTCCATCCATCTCCTATGAAGAGCGTATTGATATGCTTCTCTCTGTGTGTAAGGTGTAAGAGAAACAGCTTTTCACAGGCATAGAACTGGGGATGATATTCAGGAATTAAGTTAGGCCACAGGTTTCCAAAAGAGTTGTATCCTGGCCTAGAGTTTAGCCTTCTGTCTCTGAGAAATCTGTGAGTAACTGTTCAAAACAGAGATCTGCCCCCATTGCCTTGGGCCCCAGCCCCTCCCTGCCCCTTGCTTTGTCTCTCGGAGCTGTTTGGTAGGTTTGTTACCAGAGTTAGACACAGAAAGCTGGACACAGCCTAATGAAAGCCCTGCACCTTTCAGTCACCGTAAACATCTTGTCTCCAGGAAATCTGCTCCCAGCATGCTTTTCTTACCAGATCCATAATTCTCCATGAGTCTCCCATAAGAAATATGAAAACCAGAGTTAAAAAATCCTCTCTGGATCTAAACAGTTACTACTCCTAAGTCATCCAAAATGATAAGCAAGATTTCCCAAAAGAGGAAGTACTATAAAAAGTATACAAATAAGCAAAAGTGCAAATATACTGGAATCTTTTAATTAATCCCTATTTTCAAGGCTCCTTCACATTTTCCTAGTTTCATTTCATAAATTAGGGCTGGAATTATACTTTTAAAAAATCTGATATAAATTACATTTTTTTCCCATAGTTCCAGTAAGTGGAATTTTGCAAAGGCTTTCCCAACACCTCCAAGTATTGCAATATCTTCACAGATAAATTCCAGTCACAACCACTGACTTCAATGCTCTGCTTAAAAAATGTAATGTATGCCATTATGCTGGGGAGTGGCTTTGCATAAGGAAATGGTTTTAAGTCGACACAGGTGCTTCTAGATTTATTAAAACTTGTTTGTCTCTAAGGTAATTTTGGGTGGGGAACAAAAAATATTTGAACACATCAAGAGTGAAACAATGTCAGTGATCTATCCTGAACTCCACCAGTTCTCTATCAGTGGCACATTTATGCGTACAGACCTTAAAAAAAACCACCAGAGATTGAACACAGATGAGCAGAGGGAATGGTTTAGGAACCCACACAGCTGATCACTGGCCTGGGACTGTGCAAGCTTGTGTCCGAGACCTTGTCTGACCTCGGGACAGATCTTGCCCTCTCTGTCCCTTTTGTGCCTTATTTATCCTGTTTGTAAGATGAGGTTAATGATTTTGACTTCTCTTGTAGAGCATGTTGAGACCTGCCAATGAAAACTGTCACAGGAAGAAGGCTGAGGACTGTTACAATGACTGTAGTGGTCATTCCCAGGGCTTTTGAAATAGTGAAAATAGTAACAACACAGAAATAAATCCTTGCACTAGATGGACACTCAGTGGGTGAAAAATATTAATTGCATCAAATGCCAATTACATCTCTTAGGCAGCAAATATATTTCTCCCTTTATTTGGAGGTTAGAATCTTTCTCTGCAATTTCTATAGGTTCCCTCTTGGCAGCCTGTGCCTGGCCAAGGCAAATATCTGAACAGTGGTGATATGCTTTGGTGAATCACACCTTTCAAGATTATTTGCTGGAACTTAACATTTTGTCTAATTCCTTCATGGAACTACTGGATCCCACTGCTGAATTTTCTTTTCCCTGCTGAACTCAATTTGTAGAGTAATCTAAATCACATCCCTAATTTTTCTGGTGCGGTTTAGCCCTTCAGGTCTGAATCTTATCCTTTCCCTTATCTCTAATATCCACAGTAATGTCATTTTGGTTAAGCACTAAATTTGATTTTTCTTTTTTTTTTTTTTTTAGGGAATTTCACCCCTGAGCACTTTGTGTGTTGGGGCCACACCACTATGAAGCGATGAAATCCGTGTGGTTGCTTTGCCTCCAGAGATGCCTTGAATAAATATGGCCCTGAACCCAATTCCCGTTCACTTTATTGGCAGCTCTGGCTGTGTCACCAACACAGATATTATTGTGTCTTCCTGGACAATTCTCCAGGATTTGTCCCCACTGTGACATCAGAAGTGTTTTGCCAGGATTTTAAAACACAGCCAAGCCAAGATTTTAGCACAGTGCAAATACAAAACAAGTAGTAGGAAAAGATAATAGGATCAATACATATTTTTGGCCAAAAAACTTTTTCTTAAAAAAAAAATCTGGGAGGCAATTATATTGCTTAAATTAAACCCCTGTAAAATTAGAGCACAGACTGCAATTAATCAGGGAGAAGTCCAGGGTTTTGTTAGCCGGTTTTAGCCCCTAGCGACGGACAGACTGATTAATACTGAAACTGCCTCCAGCAAAGGGATCCTGTGTCAGGGGATGAGACCTGTGCATTACTCACAGAGGTCTCCTGGAGAGGCCAAGGGCCCTTTCAGCTTTCCAGTTTCAGTTTGACACTGGATCAGGATGTACAAGCTTGGAAATGAACAGGAAAGAGTTTCACCTGCCTTGGGAAATTTAAGATATTAATATGCATAACACAATTTAATTCACTTCCACAGATCCCATCCTGTTAGCTCACAGCAGGATCGAAATGCTATCCTTTCAGAAAAGGTTGTCTTGTTGTGTTTTGTTTTTTAAAGAAATTTTCCCTCTACTCTCCTTTCCCCCTTCCCTCTTTTCCCCTTTCGTAAATCTTTTGTAATCGAGCCACTTTTCTCATTACAGTTTCTGCATCTGACATTAAAAAATGTTTTAAAATTCATAGCTCATTGCTTGATGTTACACTTTGCTCAATAATAGACCATTAGTTTACTTGATACATGACTCTCTGAATACTTTGTACCAGTAAATATAACAAACTCATGATAATTACTGTGTGTAACATGTTTGCATTCAAACATGACCTTGAACTTACTTTTCAAACATTTCAGAAATGTCAACTATGATGATGATCTTTGTTCATTACTGAAAGGAGTTTCTGGGTCTGAATTGTGTAACACACATTTATATCTATTAAAAATGACACACTAGAGCTATTTTTATTGTTTTAAACTTTTAAAATATTTTTAAATCTCAGTAGCCCTCTGAGTCATGCGATCCTGTGACCATCTCGGCACTTTTCCAATCCAAAAGTCTGTTAAAAGCTTTGACAAAAGAAACCTTAATTTATTTCAGAAGCAGTGACAAGGCCAACCTGCACACTTATTAACACCCTGCTAAAAATGTCATAGGCATATAGCAGCACATTTTGCTGAGAGGTATGTAGTCCTATTGTAAAAGCAAGTGATATTATTTTGAGTAAAAATGGACATTATAGCATGTTCATCAGCACTGGAAAACAAGTACAGCAAGTGAAGGTGATACAGTGATACAACCCCTGCTTTTGAAATCACCTAAGCTTGGTGTTGATCCATCAGTTCCAGCAGGATCAGCCTCTCTGCAGTGAATGTGAAAATCCTGGAACCTGTTCCCCTGCCTTGGGATTGGGTTTAGGCAGTGAGCTAAGGAGGCTACAACTCACCAATGATTCAGGCTACTTGTCATGGTGAGAAAACTCCAGCAGGATACACCATGATGCTGAAAACACACAGCTGCTGGTCCACTGCCCGCTAGTAGATGACAATGACCTTTAACTTACAGCTGAGAAGTGACCCTCACCTATACTGTGTTCTGCAATTACTGAAAAGCTTTGCTCCCAGTGGAAAAAAAAAAATCTCATAAGGAAGAAATTGTCTATTGTCTAGGAATGAGTGTGGAGAAACGTGACTGCTTCCAAACCAGAACAGGACACCATCTCAGCTGGAGCTGCCTGTGTTCAGATAATGGGGAGATTCTTCCCTGCTTCATAAGTCTAATTGCTCAAATGCTACATTCATGAAGAGTTAAAATTAGAGGGTCTCTATCCTTGTGCTAAAAGCAGCAGCCAGTTCCACTTTTCTGAATTCTGTTTGCTTTCAAACTGTTGAGGCTTCTTTTAATAACAAAGTGAAAGTGACACTGGTGCCAGTCATTTGTATTCCCTTATGCACATTCACATGCAGCTTCTCCCAACTCTTTTCTAATTTAGGTACTGTCCACATTAGAATTCAAGCCATTCCAGCCACAGTTATGTTTAAATGTGGTTGGAGGCTAGCTTGATTCCAGCATACCATTTCTGACCACAGGGAAACCAGGATTTTTAAACTGTTGTTGCTGTTTCCCTTCCGTTCCAAAGCGGTACAAGCTGCTGATGGCAGCTCAGGCCTCCACTCAATATATATTGGGTGATTTTGGTAGATCCTTACATATTTTGACCTGTCTAGGCTCTGTTTCTCTTTCTCTGGACAGACTATATGGACTGGGATTTGGTACCCACTATGCTGGCAGGCAGAAAATACTGTTCATTGTTGGAGGATGCTTTGGGGGAAAGACACAGAATGACACAGAAAAAGAATCCTCTGGGACCAAAAGCACTGCATGAGAGCTCTGTCAAACAGGAATAACAGCATCTCAGTAGCAAGGCTGTTCCTTCCTCTTCAGAGGTTAATGCTGCAGTTATGGCTAAAACTGAGCCATTTTGAGCAAGAATTCTTTGCTCGAAAAGGTGGTTTGGTTTCTGCTTTTTTTATACTATGGTCAGAAAATGGAGATCTTAGATATCACTAAATGTGATTTGACTTGTATCTCTCAATGAAACAATGGGCTGGTGTAAAACCACCCATGTAGGCTGATTAAGGCTCTGGGGAATCCAACCCTCTGGACTTCTGGTTGAATAGCCATTAAATTCTGGGTTTATATGTTCAGGGACAAGTAAATGCCCCACAGTTCACTAAGCAGCAATGCAACAACTTCATTTTCAAACCCTCTGATGCAATCTGTTCCAAAACCTGATGTCTCAGAGCAGGGATTGGGGCTAAAATTCATTAATCAAACTGGATTTAATTCACCAGGTTGCCTATTGCTATTCATCAAATGATGGAATGCCCATGCAGAAGTCAGATTTAAATCCTTGTCTATGCCTTAGCTCATATGGTTGAAAACTCATCTGTGCTTCATATTCAAACTCTTCTCTATACCTATATAGAATAGAGAATTCATTTTCAACTCCTTAAGGTGAGAGAAGGATTGAAAGTTAAAACAGAAAGTTGCTTTTTTTTTTTCTTCTATGTCATCAGGAAATTCAATCCAGGAACTGTTACAAAAACATTCTGACAGGACAGACAACACAATTTTTCAGATAGAAAAATAAGTGTTTATATTCTTAATACTGTTTCTCAAAAAAATCTTAGAAGCTTTTAAGGGAAAATATCTCAAGTTTCAACTATCTTGAAAGACCTGATACTTAACTCTTTTACCCAGGCCTTGAGTGAGAAATACCAACTTTTATTCACCTATTAAGAATCTATTACTTTTACTTTTTTAAGAGTGAAAATTAAAAGTAGTAAAATAAAAGATTTTTACATTAAAAAAGTAAAAAAATATCACTTTGTAACTCTTGTGGGAGAAAGCCTTTAATGGAATAATATCTCAAACTTCAATTAAGATACTATCTCAAAAATGTCTCAAGATCATAAATTAGAATAATCTAATTGGATTTACCTCATTTTTATGCCAGCTAAGAATGTGACTTCCTACATCTATCTGCAGAAATCTTTAGTCAGAAATTATTCTTCTTTATAAAGTGTTTCAAAGCCTTTGATGAGCTGTTGAATGGCAAATTTCAGTGCTTTAGGCCACCTTCTTTAACTTAGTGGAATATTTGTGCAATTAAAGATATAACATATTTTTGGTGTGGTGAAGAGTTGAGTAACGCCAATTCTGTCTCTCTATGAAAGAAAAAGCTTTGTTTAGTAAAAATGACCCAAAGCAGTAGGTAGATTAATTTGTGTTTGGGGTACATGAAGGAATTTTTATTTTTCAAACAGAAACATATTCTTTTGATAAATGGCTTTCAATCTTCAAAATGCCTTTGCTATATCCCTTTTTGGATGAAAAGCCTATGTTCACCTTCTAATAAACTGTTACACTACTGCTGGCACAGCTTCTTACCACAGGCTTGCCACAGGAACCATGATTCACACTATCATGTGATCTTGACTATTTAAAATGATAGTTTTTAAGCAGTTCTGAGAAGGCAAAGCTCTTAACAAAATCAGCACATCATGCAAGGCCCCAGCTGTTCTGCAAACATGTCAGGTATCCCATCCCTGCCACCCACCCCACTGCGAATACAGACATGCGTTTGTACAGGGTTAGCTCCAGAGCTATATTCTGCAATAATCTCTTTTGAGCCATTAATTCTTTGAAAATGCTCTAATTTTTAATTCCTTTTATTTTCTATTTTTCCATTTAGTAGTCCAACTTTTTTACTGCTACTTAGCACCTCATGCTTTCACTTCCATGACAGTGTTTTAGAGTGTTACTAAGTCTATTTCCTCTTGAACCTCTCACCAATGCTTATTTCACCTCACACTTCCCCCTTCACCATAACCACTGTGCACCCAAATAACAGATCTGGGTCCCACTACCATGTTAAACCAACATGCAACAGAAACAGATTTGGGTTTCCTACATTGTTGGTCTTGTCAGTATATTATGTACTGCAAGTTTTCTGGCTACTTTTGGGGAAAAAAAGTCCAGAGGAGAAAAGTTAGAAACTCCTATTGCGGAGGGCAGTAATTTTTTTAACGGATGTGTCTGTCCCTGGGGCCCACAGCTGAAAATAAATAAACCCCTGGGATGACTGTGCTGGCTAATTCGCAAGATAAGCCTTTTATGCTGAGATTTTGTCTGGACAAAGTGGACAGGCTGGAGAGCTGAGCACACAGGCAAACCACTCACCGCGGCTCTTGCATCACACAGAGGCATAGCTGATACGTTAATCACCAATGTTCAAACACAGTCGCCAGATATGATGCCAGAAATAACTTCTGACCCTCTTATTTTTGTTGACCTCTCATATTTCTTCACATTGGCCTCTTGTTTCTGACCCTCACTCACTTTTGGTTTTGAAATCAGTTTCATAAGTGCCTTCCTCCCCCAGTTTTGCCCGTGTATGGAGCATCCCCCCGGCACAGCCACCAGCTTTCCCTGAGGAGCCCCTGGACCGCTGTGCCCGGCTGGCACGGGCGCTGCGGGCACAGACTGAGTCACCGCTCCAGGCAGCGTTTGGTCAATTATACCCCCGTCATTTGAGCTAATTCAGTCAAATGATACCATGTCACAGGACTTACTGTAAGGCCAGGGGATTTCTCCTGCTGCCTAAGCTGCTCAGGCTCAGCTGTCAGCGGTGACGGCGCCGTGCCATCGCTGCCAGGCCTGGCGGTGACACCCCGGCACTGCCAGCACCCCTTGCCCGCCGGGCACTGCCTCCCTCGCTGACCCAGCCACAGCCTCCAGCTGGTGCACCCAGAGGATTACTGGGAAGTCAAGGAGTGCCGATATAATTCTGTGATTCCATTGAGGCACTGGAGTGTGCCCAGAGAAGGGCAGCGGAGCTGGGGGAAGAGTCTGGGGCACATCACCCTCTTATGAGGAGCTGAGGGGCTCAGCCTGGAGAAAAGAAGGCTCAGGGGAGACTTTATTGCTATCACACCTGAAAGGAGGTTATAGACAGGTGGGGATTGGCCTCTTCTCCCAGACAACTACCAACAGGATAAGAGGAAATGGCCTCAAGTTGTGTGCAGTGAGGTTTAGATGGGAAATTAGGGAGAAATTCTTCCCCAAGAGGATTGTCAGGCACTGGAACAGGTTGCCCAGGGAAGTGCTGGATTTTCCAGCCCTGGAGGTATTTAAAAGACCTGTAGATGAGTCACCCAGGGACATGGTTTAGTGGTGGGCTTGGCAGTGCTGTGTTGACATTTAGACTCAATGATCTTAGAAGTTCTTTCCAACCTAAATGACTCTATGATTTTTTTTTCCTGAGCTTCACTTTGGTACCCAAGGGGATCACGTTTGAGTCTCCACTGCCTTTTCCTATGTGCAATTTCTTGGTTTGCTGTGGGATTAATCCCATTTGACACCAGGATAAATGACAGTAGCATTTACTCCTGTCTTGTAATAAAGCATTGCATTTAAATGGGCACGTTTTACTTGCATTGCAAAGTACTTTGCTGATGTAAATTAAGTAAACCTGCTGTCAGCCCTCAGAGATAAACACAGAACATTATATCCTTTTTAGAGGTAGATAATCTGAGGCACAAAGAACTTGAGACAAGAAGCTTGGCTGCCTAAAATTAAACACCTCAGCCCAAATGAATAGATTGCAAATCCATTTTTCACGTTGGAAAACAGCTCTTCCCCTCCAACAATGTCAGGAAGACAGCAGTGTGTGAAGTCTTTGAACTGCACTTCACAGCCATGCATGGTAAAACCTCAGCGGATATTTAGACACCAAGTTCCCAAAATTAAGCCTAAGAAAAAAAATTTTGCTGGGATTATTTTCAACAGAAAATGTGACCATTAATCAAATTAATTGTTTTGGATTGTAAAAAACCCAGTCTTTAATCAAAAATTGCCTTCAGCATAAAAAATATTTTCTTTTGAAAAGTGATTAATTTATCACTCAAATGTTACAATAGAGAAATTATGAGAGCAGAACAATTGGGAGGGTGCACTCTGAAGTATAGTCTAGAGACTATATCTTTCAGATACCTTGCTTTTGGATAAGGATGAACCCCAGGAAAGCTTTTTGTGCACGTTCCAGAAGCAGGGACTGGGATTCTGCTGGGACTTTCCAGTCATTTTACAAAATCCTTCTGTTGTTTGTCTGCACCCAAACTACGAGAAGTGAGAGGCCCTTACTAACAGAGAGCGCGTGGCGTGTGTGATAATCATGGCTCAGGGCAGGACCTGTGCAAGGTCTTTGAAATCCTCTGCAAGTCCTAGAAGAAGGGATCTTCTGAAGATCCCTTCTTCTAGGACTTGCAGGAGGGAAAGGTGCCAGTGGTGGCTGGGCTGAAGGCTGACAGGCTGTTATGGAATAATGTTTCTCTCAGAGAGCCAGAGCCCAGGGGGACTGACTTTTGGCCCCCACAGATGCTGCACTTTCTTTGGAAGTCAAGGGGTAACTCCTACCAGCTCTTCAAATGACTGACTTGTAGAGGACTTTTAATTTACTGAAACAAGCTTAATTCAATCAGGTTTTTTTTCCCCTAGGTACCAGGAACTGATGTATTCCCTTTATAGTAGAACTGACAGTAAAATGCATCAGTGGCAAGAAAAGTATCCCTTCTTCCTGTTTTATTTCTAATTTTAAACCCCTGCTATAGAATAATGTTTAGTTTTATGCTTTGTTCAAATATCACATATGATTCACGTTTGGTAAGTCCATGTATAAAAAGTGTAGCTTTACCAGGTAAGATTTTCTTATTTAATTCCTTTAACTGACTTCATACTGCCCTGACATCCCTATAATATAAAGAGGTCTGCTTTTTCAATATGAAACACCTGTGCAAAAGGTCAAAACAACACGGCATTGATTTAGATGCTACACAGGGACCATTTGCACATAACTAGTTTCAGAAGTGTGTATCAGATGTTCAGATTGAAATTTAGGATGCATGCAGATTATAAGTGCTGGGTGATCTATTACTTTCCCTTCTTGGCTACAAATTGCCTTTGTGCCATAGGCACAGGGGCACAGCAGAGCTGCTGCAGCCCTCACTCTGCAAGGATGGATAACCAAAGGAGGAGAAGTTCCTCTCTCACACCAACAAAACTTGTTTTTCGTGGAGATGCTTTCATAGAAGAATGCAAAACACACATCTGTTGAAGCATTTCACTAATAGCCAGATTATTTATTGCATTTTTCTGAATGAGAGGACCCAACTGACATGTTGATTTGCTTAGCATCTGCTATGATAGTGGAGGAAAAAACCCTCACTGAACCACAGAAACTGCAGAATAGAAATGTGGGTGGGAGGGGATCTCTGAATCACTCTAGTCTCCTGCTTGAGGCAGACCTGTCACCAGCACTAAATCACGTCAGCAATGGCTTTGTCTACCCTAAATTGTTAAAATGTCCTTGGATGGGGACTCCGCAGCCCCCTGGACTGCCTTTTGTAGCATTTCTTCATCCTTCCAGTGAAAAAAAATTATCTGTTTCACCAAATGAGACCATCTCAGATGCAGTTTGTGGCTGCTACATTTTCTGTTACAGCTGAGAATAGTTTGGGCCTCTCATCTTTGCAGCTACTCTTCAAGCAGCTGTTGGAATACCTGTGGTAAATAAGTCCATGTTACCACACTTATTGATACTTTTTAAAACTTACATTTTCATATATACCAGCCCAGGTGCAGGCTTCATTCATATGAGCTGTTCTGCATCTCCCACCTGGGATTTGTCCTACAGAGGTGAGGTGCTCCCATCATGAAGACAGCCCTGCAATCTCTATCCGGAGTCAGTGAAAAAACTTCAGATTACCAGTGCCAGGTTCTGGAGGTGCCTGACTCTCCTCATTGCTGGTGTTCCTTAACTCAGCAGCTGGGGACAGCTGCCTGAAAGTAGGTAGGGTTGGCTGCTTTACGAGTTCTGTACTGGCTCCTCCATGCTGCATAGGATTTGTTTTCTGTGTAGAAGAGGAGGGTAGAACTCATTGTGCCAAAAGTGTTAAAATAGCAAAAACCAACCTGAATGTCTCCTTATCAGTTCAAGAAAAAAATACACAATTTTCCCTTCCCATTTCTTAGTATTTTTTATGTTCCTTAAAGCTTACATCAGGTTTTATTTCTTTCTAAAATGAGAATAAGATCATCAGAAACCAATTAGAACTGGTTCTAGTGTAAAACCACAGTGGAAACTTCTCTGAAATGTCAAAGCTGCTGTAGTTATTACTTGTCTTGGGCTCTAAGGGAGTCAGAGTTGTTTCCAGGCTTTGTGTTGTTTCTTTTCTTGCCATTTATTTTTTTGCTGGGTTTTTTTGGTTTGTTTGTTTTGGTTGGTTGGTTAGTTAATTGGTTGTTGTTGTTGCCTGGTTGACACAACAATTGTAAAATACAATGAAAATTACTATTGTGTATCACCAAATCATGCATACCGCTCTCATTTTTATTTTTTTTTATTCCCCTAACACTGACTGTAGTTCTGACTGTAAAGAGGTGGGAGCTTTGAGTAAAAAAATCACATCTGTCTTTTTATTTCACTCCAAGATATATGAATAAATAACTATGTGACTATCATAATTAGATGTGATTCTTCTCTCCAGTTAGTTCACATTACTTGGTTAAGGGGTTTTTTCTTTGTCTGGAAAATGACTACTTAGAACAAAAGAAGCTTCTGGGAATTGACTAATTTTGATACAACTTTTTTTTTTTTTTTGAGGTTTTATTGCCTTTCTCAAATCCTTGATGAAATTTTGGCCAAAGTGGGAGTGGAAGGATGAGAAACATCTTGTTCTGTGCTAATAGTGAGGCATAAATTAAAGTCCCCTCTCGCTCTCAGCAGGAACCTGCACTATGTCTTGAGTCAGCATCAGGGTCACCAGGCACTAGAGAAGAGTGGGAGTGGTGTCTCTCACTGCTGTTCTAGAATTCCTGCCCAGGCATTGCAGTGGTGATTGGAAGCTAGAGTGCATCCCAAAGAAGGGCTCTAACCTCCTACCATAGACTCCTAAAGCCTCAGGATTTGAAGAGACCTCAGGAAATTCTAGTTCTGCCGTCTCCCTTTAGACAGCCAAGCTGTGTGAACTTGTTACTCACAGATGTTATTCTAATTTGTTATTAAAAGCATTCACTATGGACAGTCTACACCTCTGGGGGTTTCTGTTAAAAGTTTTAAATTTTTTTAAACTACAATAAGTGCCATCATTTATAATTTGGTGGCCTTTTAGTTTTTCTGGGAAGTAAGAACCAATATTCTCACCTGCTAGAAGGGAAATTGAATTACAGATAACTCTGGGCTGATTCTGGTGATGCAGAAAACACCTTCCCACAAGCCACCTATTGTGCACAATGGATATATATTTTAATTCTATCTTGATGAACAGGCAACAGTTCGAAAAGGATTTGCATTTTCTTTTTAATTAACCTCTAAGGTAGCACTTTAGCTCAAAGACAATAGTGCATCATTTCCTGTGCATGTCCTACACGGGATTCTCTCCACACATGGCACCTGCTTTTCAAAGTTAACCAAATGGTAGCTTGCTTGTTTGCTATGATTCTTTATAATATCCTGCAAAAGTTATATCACAAAACAAGAAAAAATTAGCAAATAACTAGAAAGTATTCAGAGTGTAAATAAAAAATGAAGGATCAGAAAGGGCTGTAGATGTTCATCTCATGATGTCAATTTGCATTGCATTTTAAGAGGTAAAACTGCAGGACTGGTTGCAAATTGAGGTAAATTTCAGTGTCAGCAGCTTTTTTATTGCAAATATTGCAATATTAAGTATTTGCTTTGAGCTCAAACCCTCCAAACTCATGCAATTATTGGGTTTTGTAATCAAAAAAACACAAAAGCCAAAACAAACTAAAAAGAAGTCACAGCAAACCACAACAAACATGAGTGTCTAGAAAAAAATTGTGGGGTAAGTTAAGAAACTATGTACTTAAACTTTCCAGGACCATGAAAATCATCAGAATGTGTTTAGCATGAAAAAAATAAGGTAATTGCTACCTTGTATTTGTTCAGAGGGACTAAGTAAAACAGTGTTGACACCAGCTGTAGATTTTCCCCTAGGCCTATAATAAAGAGGAATTTACAAGACCTGCAAAAGCCCAAGAGTAAATTAACTTAACGAGTGAAGTCTTTTTGCTACTGTACCAACTGGAATTAGCAATAGGAGCAAATGTTGGCATTTTAGACTGACTTCCATCTGAATGGTTTTCTGGGATAAATAGGCTGGCACCTGTTCTAGTGAATTCTTGCTGTTTAGATAAAGCCAAAAAATTTGAAAAAACTATTTTTCATTTTCTTTATAAAAAATCAGGCTTGAAATTGATGGCAAAATTTTTATGTTCATTATTGATATTTCCTCTTTTTCTCTCCATGTCTCCCCTAAGGAGATTTAACATACCTGCCATAGGAGCTTTCTGATCAGCAAATTCACTGCCTCTCACCATAGTCTCACATCAAAAAATCACTTCAGCATATATGTCAGATTTCCTTGTAACTGATTTTTTTTTTCTTTTCCCTACCCACTTCTCCTGATGGAAGGTTGTTCCTGGGCTTGCATGATGGAACTGTTTGAAAATTTAACTTCCAGACTATGTTATTTCCTAGTGGTTTGTTTTTGTGTGGCAGCTGTCTTCTATCTCCATTTTGTGTTACTACTTATCCCAACAATATACATTTCTATCTATACTGCAGTGCTAAGACTGATTTGGATTTTTATATCTGACTTTGTAGAAAGTATGAGGTAATTTGGATTATTATAGTTTTCACTCAGTAAAGGGCAAGTTTCCATGACTTCCGCAGAATCCTTGATTGCTAGGAACTTCTTACCTGATTGCCTCAATTATTCTATTTTAAACCTCTTTCTCTAACCTGCAAGAACACAGAAGCATGAGGTGGTTTGTCTAGTCACATATTACTACCTGTTTGAGTTGTATGTTTTTTGGGCTGTGATGTTATGCAAAATTACTAAAGGTCTCCAAGGTGAATATCTTTGGCTGAATTTAGGAAACTACTATTATCTTTAGTTACTCAAGCCCACAACAGAACCCAGTAGAAACATAAGTCTTCTGTCCAGATGAATTTTCACTTTTTCACAATAAAATACAACCAGGATTTTCAGCTTCCTCATCTGGAGTGTAATCTTTTCTTTCTCTTTTATGTAAATAATTTGCAATGGAAGGGAAAAAAACCTAATAAAAAATCAAATCTTTCGATCACTTTCTAGAGAAACCCTAACACACATATTTTATAACTCTATCTATTATATCGATTTGTTTATCCTGAATTCTACTTTACATACAGACCTGCTATTTTATCTTCCTTGCTCTCATGCCCGTTTTCCTCCTGGGGAACACCTTTGGTAGGTTTATTATTAGGTTAGTTATTCAAAAACATCTTATAAGTTTAACTGCTGAATTGCCTTCTATAATTCTACTGTGATTTCTGAATATATTTTCATTCAAAACAGAGTGAAACAAACATTTTCAGGGCTGCCATAGACAACACAGACCACAGCAAGGAGTCTTTGTCACCAAATAGGAAGTGAAAGAGTATTTTTGAAAATATCTATTTCATAATAAACCGAAACAGGTATTTTGCACAGGAAAACAGCGATTATTTTTACTGTTGCTAGGATTTTAGGAATATAAGGAATACAAATATTTAATTTTTTGTCTCCTGTATTGATTATTTAGATATACACTGGAAAACTATTCTTGTAGTCTGGCCCATTTAACTTTTAAGGACAAATGAATGCAGAAAAGAATAATTTTGTTCTGGCTTCTGTACTCATGATTATTTATAACAATTGTAAGTGAGCAGCCTGTGGCCGCTCAAGGAGTTACTATTTAGAAGCCGAAACATGCCAGCTGGTTGTGTGAAGGGCTCCAAACCTTTTGCAATCAGTGATTAAAATAATGCTTCAAGCAAAGGGCCCTGTTGGGGCTGCAGCACCAACACCCCCACGCTCGGTGCCCGGCTCAGCAGGGAAGGGGAGCTCCCCAGGCTGCCTCAGTTGGCCACATCCAGTGGGGATTCATGGATGAAAACTGGCATGGTCCAGCGAAAACTGGGTTATCTTTAAAATCACAGATCTGACCGAGCGCTCTGAAATGGTATGTTCTGGGATTTAGCACCAGAAGTTATCAGAAACATCTCCTCTCTCCCCCTTTTTTCATCCACAAACCTATAAATAAATAAGTGATTGTTCATTAAAATGCCTTGGCTGCTTTGTCTGGTTTTGGGGTTTTTTGCTTCTTTTTCCCCTTTTTCCCCCCTTCTTTTTAGCTTTCCAATTATGATTTTCCTGTAATATGATCAAAAGCACTATCTTAATGATTTCTACAGCAGTACAAAATTCTCCCCCTTCAAGATTTATTAGTAGATCCTGTTCCAATGACATCTGAGTGTATAAAATGCCCATTCCACTCATTAGTTTGCTTTTAATATTTTCGTTTATTTAATCAGAGGTCAGAAAAGTATACAAATGCAATTACAATTTTTTTGATAAACATTCACTATTCTGATTATCCTGTGAAGCGGGTCATTAAAATAAATAAATAAATAAATAAATAAATGTATAAAAACTGTCCTCTTCCTCCAAAAACAATTATCACAATTTTTCAGATGTCTTTAAGACTCTGTGACCTAGGTGAACAACTGTGAATAACAAAGACCAAGTGATGAATAGCTGGAATGATTAGTTTGCAAACAAATCGTCAGCTGAGTATCACTTGTCCAAACTACCCACGAAATATTTATAGAGTAAGAAAGCAGCATTGCTCCATGAACAGTTTGATCAGATGTGACATGTGGGGTGAGTCAAGGAAATGGGACAGAGGTAGAGCCAGATTTAGTGTGATACCCAGAAATGGAGGCAGGATGTGCTTACCCTGGGGCCTTTCAGCCACTGGTGTAGCAACCAGCACAAATATTCACAGGATGAAATCTCCCAACTTTTAGGGACCCAGATTTATGTAGAAGAGGACTCTCATGATGCAGTACAAAAACCAGCGAGGTTTTAGAACTGGTACCTTAAATAGAAAAGTCTTTTATGATTTATTTTTTCATTACCAATCTCAAGTAATTTTTGCCTTGCTATCCTCTGGATATATGCCTCTTATTTGAAATTATGGTTTGGAACATTTTTTCCTTTTACACTACTTCTGGAATTTTGGAAATATGTCTCAATATAATATGACCTTCAGCCTTAACTGGTATGTTCTTTTAGATCATTAATGAGGATATTGTGAAAATTGAGTATAATACCTGGCACCAATGTGTTTGTAGAAAACTTCCTAGAGGTTGCAGTAACTTAAATTGGTATTCTGATAGCAGTGCTTAAATGCTGTAAAAATACTTTTTAGTGCTAATTTAAGACCTAGTCTGAATTGTTCAGAGTAGCACAAGTGCCATAATCTTTTTAGTTAAAACAGGCAAAAAATAATCAAAAGTGTATTTCTGTATTTCATTGGAAAGCTCAGTTTTTCATTGCAAAATTGAAAGACAATATGTTTTTGACTGAAATCTTAACTATTTTGATTAAAACATTTTGCCACTGGGTTTCTTGGGAATCTAGCTTTGATGGAAAAAAAAGAGACGGTATTTCTAAGGATTTCAGATTTTGCAATACATTTTGCAAAATCATTAACAGAAATATTAACATCTGTTCATGAACATTTACTTTGTTTCCCCAGGTTTCTGCCAGCACAGGGATTTTGAATTCAGTAATTTCACGCTGGTATAATGGCACAGTGGAACAGAAAAGCGTGGTATAAGCCACTCCCTCCTGACCACAAGGTTTAAGTTAAGCACAATTTTGTTTTCTCTTGCACGTCACTTGCTTTATGATATAGAAAAGGAATTATGAAACTGCTGTGTAAGATTTCTGTGTAATTGCTTTATGGAAGGCCACATGTGCTCCACCCAGTCAGAATCCAAGTTTGTCCTCACACCAGGTGGGGATGGGTCAAATGTGCACTGAGGCGCAATCTCATCTGGTAAGAGCGGGCAAGAGTCCATAAAGTTTATGGGGCTACATAAATATAGACAAGTTTCTCCTTGGAGCTTCCTGCTAAAAACCTTCTGCTCCTTTGGAAGGATTCTGCATTAACAAAGGTGAATTCAGAGACAGAGCTTTTGCACCTGCTGCCTTTTGTCCTATGAATTGTTTCCAGATTCACTGCTAGAATCAAGGTTGGGAAAAATGTTTGTTGAAGAAGAAGGATTTAGGCAGGAAATCTGAAAACACAGGATCATATCCTTGATGGACCAAAGTTCACGTAGGGCATTTTCACCTGTTGGACCAGAGCCAATGCTACAGGAAATGATACAAATTCTGAGTAATGATCTCTGACAGAGTGACAAACACAAAATGCATTATTTTTTTAATACATTTATTTTTGTCAGTGGTGATCAAATATATTTCCAAATCTATGTGTATATTTATTTACACACAAAGTTTTGACCTGTTTAACTTCCTTCTGTGATCAGTTTTCCAGTAAGAGCTCATAATCAGGGTGCATATACAGCAAAATTCAAATAAAAAAAGGCCTTGAATTTTTGAACTCCAAGACTTCCTGAAGTAATTTTAATGAAAAAATGTTTTGGTTTTTAATTTAAGATGAAATGCACACAATTTGTGTTCAAATGGTGTACTTGTTTTGAATGTTTGAAGGATGGTATTTATAAATGCTATTTTGAGCATTTAACTATTGTGAAATTCAGTTTACCAAAGCCTACAAACTTAAGTCCTCCCTGTCATTAATAGAGAGAGATCAATATCTCCAGATGGTGACTCTGAACAACTTTGGAAAATATTAACATAGGATTATGTGGATATCTTCTACTGGTGCAAAGCTCTGTTTGTTTTTTAAATGGCATAAAGAATTCTGATGAATGAGTAAAATACAGAAAAAAACCACCCAGTAGTTTTGTGTTTTTTATATAATGTAGGAAAAACCCAACCCTTTGCCACAGCAGGATATTTTTGTGGGCTGATGAGCAGAAGCTGTGTCGATGACTTGAATTAAATGCAGACCCTGAGATAAGAGAATGAGCTCACCCCACACAGAAAGTGTTCACAACACAGCAAAGCTGCACGTTTGAGTATCTGGGATCCTCCAACAGATCTAAGATTGAAACAAGGATTTATGACAATTGCCCAGAGGATTAGAACAGATTTTCGTTACAGGAAGTATTCAATTTTGACAAGTTCTTCTTAGAATTAGTAACTTGAGCTTACTAACTTCCTCTTTTTGGTTGCACAGTTTATACCACTGTGCCTGTTCCCATAGATACAGTGTGGTTGTTTCCATGGGAACATGTGGTGTGCCATAAACAAACAAACTCCAGAGCCACAGCTTCAGTTCACAGTCATTATTCTATGCTACCCTAAGCAAAATGTAAGTATTCATTGAAAGACAATCTGAACAATGCTTAACATTTTTCATGGTGTATTCAAGTTGTTATTTAAATATACATTTTAATGAAAATCCAGCAAGGCAAAGCCATCAAGTCTTTACAAAAGCATGAGATAATAGTTCAAGAAGCTTAAAATCCCAGTTCTATCTCCTCGTTTTCTCTGATCATGTAACTTTACCTCTGGGTTTCAGATTTCACCTGTATGAAAAAAGAATAACAATACTTACTTGCTTTTAGAACTCAGATGAAATAGCTATGGTTCAAGGAATTATTTAAAGTAATTGCTGTTTAATGTTATTATTGTTATTTTTATTATTGAAACTAATTATTTGAATGACAAGACATAATCCAGAATATATTCCTCATAACAGAAGATTTGTTAATTGAAATAACAGTCTCACCTGAAACCACACCTGACTTAAAAGACAAGTTGTATATGACCCTGAACTTCTGATATCCATAAAATATCAGTCTCAACATTTTAAATTATTAAAATATTGCAATTACAGAAGACAACTTTTTTTAATCTCAGCTACACAAGCACAAAATATATCTGATTCCTACCCCAGTCCAGTTAATGTCATTCAAAATTGTTCATATCTTTGATTTTCAAATTAGAAGAACCTATTTTTAAAATGGTCCAACTATTGCTGGCCAATTCTCTATGTGCACATCGGCTTAGAAAGAGAAAGGTTTATTTTCTGTGTCTGACTTGACAAAGCATCATGAAAAATAAGGTGTAAACCTATGTGGTTATTGAGGCTGCATAAATGTCACACATATGGGTCATATGAAAGAATTTACATTTAAAGAGTGCATTTATAGATTGGAAACAGAAGTCACAAGAGCATTTATCTGTCAGTGTTAGTAGAAACATATAGATTAAACCCCACCTAGATAAATAAAGAAAGTGTAATTTTAGAATAAATCTCCACTGAACATCCATGAAGCCACCACCAGACAGTTCAGAGTGTGAAAAACTCTTGCCAGCTTGGAATTCCAACACTGGGAACATCTGAGATCCCCTATCAACCAGAAGGAAAATCACCCTCACCAGCAGCTGCTCTCTGTTTAAATCAGAGAGGAACTGCTGAGCAAGGATGTTGGGGACTACCAGGGGATGTGTAAAATTTACATATGTGAGCCAGCCTTGGCTATTGAGAGAATGACAGATCTTTTCATTCAGCTTCTGTATGATTTTACTAATGCAGCCTCAGAGGATTCTCTCTATTGCCGTGGACAAAGGGCTGGAGACCTGATATTGTCTCTGCTGGAGAGCCAAGGGAAAGGCAGGCTCAAGAACTTCATTGCTGTCCATTTCCCAATATAAGACGGAGATATTGCTCAGCCTACCTCTGTTTCTGGGACAGGATATTAGCCACCAGCTGTCTCCCAAGCAACCTCCAGAGACAGCTCTTCCAGCGAGCGCTGCCTAAGACACTTCCCTTTTCCAGTGAGGTTCCCTCTCTGAAACTCCAGGGACCTGCCTCTCAGTTACCCTGTGAGGCACGGCAACTACTGTTCCCTGCAGTTAGACTGCTTAAGTGAAGGCTACAGAAGTATGTGCTTGCAGTTCATTAGAAGAGAGTGAGTTTTCACCCCGTGTCCTGGAGGCTGTGCTCTCACGTGGGTACCCTGACACATGCCTCCGGGTGATATAGCCACAACCCAAGCCAGCAATCCAGGAAATGTTACTTATAAAGATTGCTTGGTGGAAAATACACAAAGGCAGAGTCTCTTATGTCGCTCCTTTACTGAGCTGACCCAAAATGAATAACTTTCTGGGTTTTTTTCTGATTTGGTGTGGTGTTTATGGGAATAGAGATACTCAAACCATTGCAGCAGAGCTGTACCGTGAGTGTTGCACTACTCTTGCCCAGAGAAAGATACATTGGAGCAGAGCTGTGTGGGGCACATTGCACTGTTCTCGCCTGGAGAAAGATAATCCTGGTAGCTACTGCAGCCTGCTTGGCAATTACAGCAAGCCCAAAGTGACCATATCTTACTCTGCTTTGTCCACACAAATGCCCTAGAAGTCTTAATAACTGAGGTGGCTGGGTGCCTGCTTTGCTGCTTTTTTATTTGTGCACTACAAGAAAGAAGAAGAGAGGAATAGGGCAGTGGATTGATTTAACCATGTTCCACTTTCAATTCCTGCACTGCTATGACATTTCAAACTTCCTTTGTCACAGCTGAGCAACATTTCCCCAAGCTGTTGTATCACAATAGGTGGTAGCTGATTTAAAATCACCTGTATGCAATGTATTGCATTTGCCTAAGCTTTGTTAAATAATAAGGAGTAAGATTCACATAGTTTTTGTTACTGGAAATTTCAGGCAAGTGAGTGCTGTGAAACTAAAAAGCTGAGAAAGCAGAAAGAAATCCCAAAAGTTCTCAAAGTGTACTTTAAATCTCATTAGTCAGTGTGGGGATTCTTGGCTTACCTGAGTACTGACCAGTAAAGCAACCTTCAGGTCTTCCTTCTGTATTGCACCTCATAAGATAGCCTTGTAAAAACTAGAAGTGCTGAAAATAGACTTTCCTAATCACAACCAGCAGGGACAAGAAAAAAAGAAAAGACATATGTATTTGTATTAAAAACCTAGAAGGAGAAAATACAAATGTTTCTCTTTCCTTGAAAGCTCTGAAAATGCACGAGATAAATGTGTAGCTCATACCAGGGCTTGGTAGCACCATGATATGCTTTATATTAGAATCCCATGAAGAGCAACCCCCCATGATGAGGTCAGACCCCAGAAGACAGTAAATAAAGAAAGTGTGATTTTAGAATAAAATCACAGATGGATGAAACAGGGGTCAGGTCTCAGCTCTCTGTCCTGCCAGCTACAGAAGGGAACTGGAAGATAACATAGAGTTAACCCTCAGCATCCCTGTCACCTCTCAGTCACAAAACATTCCATACTCAAGTATTTGGATACCTCCCCACCTCACTCTTTCCCTTCTCCCCCACAGCTGGACCCTGATCCCTCAGAACTGAAGGAAGATAACGAATTGTCCCTTTCCACTGCCCAGCCTGCATCTGACTCATAAAAAGGAAGCTTCAAAGGAGGTGTGGAACTTTTACCTGACACTTCCAGCCAGCGGTGTCCCAAGCTCACAGGGTTATCACGTGCACATTGCCAAGCCTACAATGCCAAACCCTGTCCCACCATGTCCCAGTACAGGCTGGTGGAGGCCAGCTCTGTGTGACCCCATGCCCAGCAGGGGCGCGGGCATTGGGGATGGTGCCCTCAGGGGCATTGTGATCCCAGGCAGTGCTATCTGCGTGTTTGCCAGCTGGAATACACAGGAGCTGAAGTCATCGCTTCAGAACAGGCACTGACATGCTTTTACTGTCATGTGCAATCCCCAAAGCTGTGTCAGTTGCCCCTAAAATGGATTTTACTGTTGTATATTAGCCAGTAAAAGGAACCTCAGTCAAGATGTTAACTTTGAGATTGAAATGAAAAATTGAAGAGGTGTTAGTGCTGAATAAAACATTATATTAGCCATAAGGCATTTTAAAGGGATAAGAATACAAGGCTGGGATGTCAGGCTTTGGTGTATTCTGTATCTTGGGATCTTCTACTTATTTGGATAAAACACCTTTGCACAGCAGATGGAATCTGATGTAATCCTGTCATCTGACTGAATGTGATTGTTTTCCTCTGCTGCTGAGAACATGCGAATTGCCCCCGTCAGGATCTAGTTGTCCTAATCTGCATAGGGGGATCAAGGTTCCTTTGCTCAACGATCCTGGATGTTTCTTGCATGACTCACACACTTCTAAGCAACTAAAGGTAAAGACCTAAAAGACAGAGACTGTCTCTCTCCAGAGAAAAGCTGACTGGGAAAAATTTAAGTGAAGGTGTCCAGGTGTTTTAAAAAATACATAGACATGGGAGAAAATTGTTCAGTGCTTTTGTCATGAAGAGCACTGGAGTGGCAACTCATTCTTCAGTTTGGGGCTGCTCTTTAGTTTGAGAAAAACCCTTGTCTTAAGAGGAGGAGAGGACTAGAAAGAATTAGTGCACAGCTGTTTGTGTGCACTTGGGCTTAGTCAGTGTTTGTGTTGCAGTGTGTGGACTGACATCCAGCTCCTGCAGCTGAAGCACAATGGAGTCCTGACTTCAGTGGCGCTGGGTCAGACTGAGCGGAAGAGTAAACAGTAAATCAGCATTAATTGAGGTCACCTATACTTTGGGTAATTATACAGCAGTGCAAATGGCAGGGCAAAACAAACCTTGGAAACACAGCAGTAAATCCGTTCAAGGAAAGAGGAACTGCTCATTCAAACTAACGCTACATCTACTAGGCATAGTTTTCAAATAAACTGTCCCTCGAATTTGGCAGACGAGATCTTTTGGTTTCACAGGAAGGAGCAATTCTCATCGGAGCAGCTGTAGCCCAAGCTGCAGCAGTGATGAGACAGCTTGACAAATCAGGCCCTTTTAAGGTTACTGCCATTAAATTAGTCACTTGAAAACACTAAATATCAGCTTGTAATATGATATTTTTAGTAGGCAAAGGCCTTTTAATTTTTATTAGCGCAATTAGTCCTTTTATAAGTCTCAAAATAAAATTAATCATTGTGGTAATACAGCATGAAATAACTCCCCTAGTTTCAGTCAGGCACAGGATTTTCAAGGAGGGTTTTTTGTTGTTGTTCGCTTGCTTTGAGGGGGTGGTGTCTTTTTCCTCTCCATTTACAGCAAGCTTTATGTGTAAGCATAGGTTTGGAGGCACAGGTCTCTGAAGGCAGGGCTGTGCTCAGGAGGGAAGCTCGCCAAAAAGGGAATTCCTTTGCTTTTCTCGATCACATCTTCTCCTTTCATCTGAATACACACACAGCCCCAGTGCAGTCTCCCATGAAACAGTAAAATGACACATCCGCATAAAAAAAAGAGATGTTAGAGAGGTGTAATTATAACCCAGTCCCTTCACTGTCTCTTTTTCTCCTCCAATACTAGTTCTACTTGGATAAATAACATATTTTTCCTTCATTTGCATTTTTAATGTCTTGTTTACCTTTTCCAAGCCATCAGGGTACAGAGCAGTTTTTAAATATTTTCTCAACATATTTTTAACCATTGCAGTGTAAAATGTTTTATTTTGCTGTTATCTTTGTTTTTTTTCTAAATTAATCCCCTCATTTGTGTATTAAAAATTGCATGCTTTTATTAGTGCACACACTTACTTTTACAATACTCCTTATATAAGTACAAAGCACCAAAGTAATGCTACCAAATAAAAATTGTATTATAGCTAAGGCATTGATTTCAGTTTACTCAACTGCAGAAGTTTGAGATGTTATTTAACCACAACTCTTTGTTCTGTGTTTCTACTTGACCTCAGTAAGTGGCTGCAATCCTCTTTATCAGCCACTTCATAGCAAGTTGGCATTTCAGCTCAGCCACCTTCAGGTGGCTGTTAACTCAATAACTGTACTTTTCCCCAAAACTGATGGAATAAGGGCACAGTTTCCCCAACTCTCCAGTGGGGATGGTGAACCTACAAAAAACCCAGTGAATGCTGCTAGACCCAGGAACAATAAACCCATGCAGTGAGGTTCTTCAGCATTCAGCTGTCAGAAGTTGTGGCCTCTGATCTCACAAATCCTGACATGTGTTCTAAGTTCTCTACAAGTGAGAAATTGAATGGGATTAATCAAATTCATACACGTAATATGTGGATATGCTTCCAGATGCATGACATAATAATGTTGGCAGCATGATACAATGGAATTATCCATATACTGCCAGAAGATCTCACTCTTTGGGAGTTAAAATCCAGCAGTCAATCATCTCCATTTTAAGGATTCTTTAAGAGCAAATGAAACAACAAAACTAAAATAATATTCAAAGACAAAATATCATGCTGTGAATATAGTAATGATATTTCCATTTCAATATTTAAATCATGATTTAAATATTGCAACAACTTGAAGTATTTATGCACACGCACTCACAACATTGAATAATTGCATCACTGAGGCATCAGTATGGGGTTAATTTTATTTAACTACAGAAATCTACAGCTCAGCTAGTCCTCAGCTTGCTTTATGATTAGTGGAGAGAAATAGCCCTTGGAAAGCCTTTAGTGAATATACTTTCATAACAAAGTAGGAATTTGAGGTATTCCCAGGCATCTCCAATGTGGTTATCCACATATTGTCAAATGAGTCCTGCCCTTAATAAGTAGATGTCTTTATCTCTATCTCTACCTTCATGAAAATAGGTGATGTCTTCTAGTCTTTAGCAAATAAAATCTTAATTAGATTTTATTAAAGCTGATATATACTACAGGGGAATATTGACTTTAACATTACTTTTCTCTTCTTCTGCCACATTTCAGCTTGAAATCCTTTTTAGCTGATTGTTCCAGTTTTGACTTAGAGCACTTTGAAGTCTTCCATTTTGATAAAGAGAAACAACCTTTTTTTGTTGTTGTTTTGACATTTCCAAAACAGATATCTGAATCCTCTTTTCTCACTTTATGTCTGTGGTATTTTGACTTATTGTGTCAGTGGACACAAATCCCATATTCTGGCTTGCCCAGGTATGAAAGGTGATCTCACAAACTCACAACTTACTTCAAATATCAGAGCAGTTGACAGGTCTCAGAATGGCCATCCTAAAGGAGTCTAGGAGGCTAAAAGCAATTTTTTTTTCTATAGTGGAGCTTTATAAATTTACTTAAAAGTCTGCCTGATATGGTTGCCTTCAATGACAGAGAGCTGTGAGAGAGAACCTGGTGACTGAGTAATCCATTTCTGTGTGCCAGCTTCCATTTCTGTGTGCCATGTTCCATTTCTGGGTGCTGCATTCCACCTCTGGGTGCCATGTTCCATTTCTGGGTGCCATGTTCCATCTCTGGGTGCCATGTTTCACCTCTGTGTGCCATGTTCCATTTCTGGGTGCTGTATTCCACCTCTGCATGCCGTGTTCCTATGTCCCTCAGTGACAATGACATCATGGATATGTATGTGATGGGTTAAGGAGGAAATTGTGTTTCAATGTGATCAAGAGGATTTGATAATTCTTATCATATACTCAGAACCTCTTCCAAGAATAGAAAACAAGAACTACTAGAAAAGATGAACAAAGCATGTTTCTATTTTTTTTTTTTTGGTGTGTGTTGGTCACATGACCAAAAGGAAATGTTTGTCAGTATTTGCTGATCAGCAGGAATATTACAGTTTGCTGTGCACTTCTCTGTAGCTTTGGGGAAGAAAAGGACTTTTGCTCTCCTTTCTTGAAACTGTCTGTTCAACACAGGACGAGAGATTTCACCTCTTGTTTCCTACCCCTGGTTGGATTGCACGGTTCAATTATGTGTCTTTGAGTTAACCATACAAATGATAATTGCAATTATAACTATAAGAGCTTATAACTTACTAACAGGCTGTATTTTATAAAGGAAAGCTGTGAGTTTGCTGCTGTAGTAGAAGAACCATTTCCTGAACCACACACTAGGGCCGTTTGCAAAATAACTTGTGTGTTACTATTCTGTGCCAGTTTGGTAATTCAGTGAAAACAGCTGTCCTCTGGTGGGAAAGCATTGATCTGTTCTGTGATGATTCCATGATCTACTCAATCAGCAATGTAAAGTGAGAAATCGGCCCCCAGGTCCATGGCATATCAGCTGCCTAATGCCATTGATTCACGAGCCCCTGACTCTCATTCTAATGAATATAGCTGCTCACATCAATAAAATAGGCTCACATATTGTTGAAGATGAAGGGTTAAATAAAAGTAATGTTTAAAAATGTGGGAAGAAGTTATTAAGATTTGTGTGATGGAACCATGTGTGTCTGAGTGAGGCAAAGGCAAGAGCATGTGTGGTATAAAGGGTTTGAATGTCTGGAGCTACACTGTTTGTTCTTGTTACACTGTGTTGGATGTATTCTAGTAATCAGTGTTGTCTCATGTGTGAAAACAACATTGTGATGCAGATTGTAGCTGTCAGATGACTCTCAATTATAAAGTAGTCTTTGGAGACTGAGAAATGGAACCATGCAGTAAATGACACAATTTATTAATCAAATTTATCATCGTCTTCTACTTTTCCTGAAACTGAGAAGTTACTTGTGAATTCACTGCACTCATTGCTCCTAATTACAATCACATGTGAAGAAGCTGGCTTCTGGACACCAGCTGATGCTACTCGTGTTTTACTGAATCACATAAGACACATGACCCTCCTTGTGCAAGCATCAGATCAGGGCATTTGTGTTCTTGTGACTGAACGCAATTAATCTAGTAGTTCTTCTGAGTCAGTGGAGTTTCTGTGACTTTGCATCTCTCAAAAACCTCAAGTAAATTAAATCAAGAATTTGATTTGAGTGTATGGGAAAAATCTTTCCTCTTGGAGTTAGAAGGGGCTACAATTTCCATTAATTGTACGTGAACTCCTATTAATTCAAGGCAAGGTTCTGAAACAGAATGACTCAGTGAGATTAACTGCGGTATAGTAATTAGGCATGATTTTTAAAGAAATCGTGTAAATCGTTCAGAAAGTCAGCAAATTCTGGCTACATAGCATTTTTGCTTACTATTGGAGAAAATCAGTGATCATGTGCTCAAACTTTACCAAAAGCTCTACAAACTGACAATTTAGACAATGTTATTACTCATGTGGGAATTCTCTACCATCCCTGACACTGGAGAGTTTAGAAATTCCTGCTCTGTCTGATTTTATGTAAAGAAATACCTTCTGGTATAGATGAAAGGACTTACTGCCATGAGGAGATTAGTTCACAAACTTTTCTATGTCTTTATTCACCTTTACTGAATAGCCACTGAGAAATATTTTTCCTTTCTACTTGTCTAGTTAACCTAATCAAACCGTTCAGTCTTCCTACAGCAGAGTAAGTCTTTCTAAATGCATAATGATTATTTTATTGGGATAAATCCATTCCCCACGCACACCAGAATAAGACCTCTTCCGGACTCATGGATATGGCAGTCATTAGATGTATGGGCCTAGCTGACCGCAGCCCATAGGCCAATAAATCCTCAGAGTTCTAAAGACACTTTCATTTTATAATTTAGTAGCGAATTGTATATTTTATGGAGAGAATTTTGCCACCCCTTAGTGAATCTTGTGTAGGATATTTGCCAAGATTGTCATCTTGCATCTGAAAGTAGAGGAAATGCATTAATTTCAGTAACATTACTCATGATCTGCGGCAGTTCAAGGGATGTTAAATTTAACCCCTCTTTGTCTTTAGCTAAAAATCTTTCAGCAAATCATGGAAAAACTAAAAGTTCAGTTTTTATCTCTGGGAAATGAGCTTTTATGAAAAATCAAATCAAACTAAACCAAAATGCCAACTTTTTGTAAAATTTTATGAAAAAAACCCAAACCTAAATGCATCTACCTCATCTTTTGTAGAGGTTTTTATTCTGTATGAATTTATATTTTGAAATGGACCAGGGATTCCTACTTGTGGTTTGTCATAGCTTCCCTCAGTTATGGTTGCTGTTTTATTTTGCCCAACACTGAAAAGCAAAGGTGACAAGAATTGCCTAATATCATTGAAATCCAAACTATATGTTCCTGCAAATTTTGGAAAAGAGAGAAACGGATACTAATGACCAATTATTTTAGCTGATTTTGATCTCGTGATGTCATGTATAAGACTAAATCGTAGATACTGAAAGTTCACAGTATTTAATTTAAAACACAGGTTAAATAGAACATAAACCCCACCCTAAATCTAACTTGTAAAAACCTATTACAAATAATACAATTTGATTAATTAGTCAAACTGAGGTCTGAAACAAAAAGATGTTTATACACTTAAACTCGACTTTCTAAATAGTCCCAATGAATCCTAACAGAGGATCTGGGAGGCAAAATATCTTGAAGCTCTAGTAGCAAAGTACTAACAGTTTTGATTCTGTTAGTTTAAGATTTTAAAGTTCTTAGTGATTTCCCTGGGGTTTTTTTTTGCCAGAAATAAGACAGCCAAGTAATACATCTACTGAGACCTAATCTCTTCAGTTCACACCTCAACACTGAATTTTATACCACAGCCCTGGACCGTGGATTTTGGTGACTGAAGTATGCCAAAATCAATTTTTCTACCCTTTGGTAAAAAAGGTTGGCAATACAGTACAGACATTAATACCCTTACTTCCACCATTAAATCAGACCCCTTGCTGAAAGGTGCAGCCTAGAAAAAGCACAAGTTTTCATGGAAGTAGATGAGGGAAGGAATCTATTATAAATTGCAATGTAGTTACTGAGGACTCATCAGAGACTGAATTTTATTTTTCAATGTTATTGCTAAGCATGATTCTCTCTTTTGCCTTTAAGAGGCATTTGCATTACAGGATGTTTCCACAAAATGATTTGGCACTTCAATTCATTATTTATCCTTCTCAAATGAAGCTGACCTAAAATCTCCATGCTGCAGAGTGTTGCTGTAGGAATGTTATATTAATGTGGTTTTTCTTAACTCCCACACTGATGGGTTTAGGTAATGGGGCTAATTGCAAATTCTTAAAAACATTGTGCTTTTATCTTCTGAATTGTTGGTCACAGCAGTCACTTTAAACCATGCAGCATCAGATGCTTCTACCTGAGGTTTTATCTTGGCCTGTGTGTTGTTTTAAATATCAGCTGTAGCTAAATTTTAGCATCACTAAAAGGAATGGCTCCCCTCTAGAAGTGAACTTGTATCTTCAGAGAGAGGGAGAAAAAGAAACATAGATCCCTTTTAAGCCCTCTGTTCTCAGTACATCTGAAAAGAGGCTCCAATTCCTCAATTCTGCTTATTCCTCATGATGAAATGTTGGTTTCACAAAGAAAGCTTCTGTTGAATTTGTGCATGCTCTTAAATTCCTGTGGATATCAGTAGAACTGAAGTGCAAGATTAAATTCTAGCATACGCTTTTCTCACAGGAGCTGACTAAGACAAATCAAAATAATGTTACCAACTTGGTTTTGGATTAATTTTTCTGCTTGTTTAGTGAGCTAATTCAGCTCACTGAGTACTAGATTTGAATCAAAGGCAGGAACATCAGTTTCAGGTTGGTGGTAAGGGGAAAGGATTTGGACTGTCCCTTCTGATATTATCAAGCCATTCCATTATCTTAAGCATGTAAGAATTTCAGAGCTTGTCCTTGGCTTATGAGTTAAGACTTACCTACTGTGTCCTAAGGAAATTGATTCAACTGGAACATTTTTAAATGCTTATTGATATCCTTAGTAATCCATTTAAATATTTTTAAATGAATTTGTCCTTTCCCAACTACTTAATAGCATTGAATTATTATGACTACAGGGAGGAAGAAACAGAGTCAGACTTGTTGTTCAAGGTGTAGATTCAAAGAAATTCTGCAAGAAATAATCTATCCCAAACAGGCCAACCAATTCAATTCTTATCCATATAAAAGGATTGTGTGTTATTTCTCACATGTATGTAATATAACTTCATCTTTCCATTTTCTATAATCTCAGCATTTCTTTCATATATAATTTTTTCCTCTCTTGTTGCCAGCTGTAAAAAAATGGAGACCAAGCTTAAACATGTGACTCTAGAACCAATATAAACATTTAGGCTTTGGGTTTGGACCTTTGTTTGGGATTGCCCTTCTCTTTCTTTCCCCATCACCAGTTCCCCTCTGGGTGGAATGATGCCCCAGGACTCAGAGGCACACATAATCAGCAGTGTGGTACATCTTTCACAGGGCAGTGTGGGACTTAAGCACTTCTTTCCCTGGAATAAAGCGATGTAGGTGCTCCAAAATAATGAGTGATGTCAGCACTGTGATGGCACGAGCAGCACAAAGGAAGCATCATTGCTCGTTCTGCTTTCCTTTCAGAATCAGGAGAACGACAGTAATCCATAAGCTGAGGGATCCGCTGTTGTTTCAGATCCAGGTTCACACAGATATTAATTCTTGCTGCCCACTATCCGTGTCTGTCTGCCAGAGAAAACCCAAAATTTTATGTACAGGATATAAATATGTGCAGTCTACAGCTTTCATTCCACATGACAGAAATACTGCAATAGCCTTATGAAATATAATAACTTCTAGTTATCATATAATGTGGCTCAAGGTGCATGTAAAGCAGAGAGTTGTACAGATATTATGAAGCATCCATATCCATGGAGTGCAAAGAAAAATTATATCCCATTTTCTTGCGAGGTTTGGATTTTAAATTCTTCCTTGAGATAAAGACATTAATATTTTGATAGTAAAAGGTCATTTTTCAGTAGCACTCACAGATTGCCAGTAAAAGATAATACTTCCCTAGTGGACAAGCTTCGTTACAATATGTCTTCCACATGCTAATGAAATCCCCAGAAAGCAATGGCTGGTTCTGTAGTTTGCTAGATAAAGAAAAAAGGGAAAAAAAGAGGACCTGAGAGAGTACTTTGTGCTGAATAATGTATCTGATTTATTTCACTCCTTTTTCTGCTTGCAGAATATCTAAAAATCCATTTAAATTTCAGATTTTTATGGATTTGTTTGTTATTCAGAAATGCTCAGTAAGCTCTTATTTCATCTTTGTATTCCTATTGAAATTCCACAACATGATCTAATGGTGATCTAAGTAATATACTGTTCTTTTGTTTTCCTGATTGGATAACTTAAGTACTGTACCTAGGAAGAAAGAAACATGTATCTGAAAATCTCTTAAAAAACATATATTTGTGTGAATGTTATCACCAGTCCCAGAACTACAATTAGCAGCTGCAGCACCTTAGGACTCTCCTTTCTCCCCTGAGAAATGCCTTTTAAAGTTCCCAGGAGACACAGCTGTTTTTCATGGATGCAGAGAACTTGGAATCTTCACCCAGCAGTGCTTAGGGAGCTAATTTAATGAGAAATAATAGGAGAAATAATTGGGAATTTTATAATGACAGAATTTCACTTCTTGGGAAATTCCACTTTATGTAATGGAAACTTCCCACAGTAACATAACAGTTTCAAAGAAATGAAGGGCTTGGGAAGGGTTAGGAAAGAGTAAGGCAGAAAAAAACCCATACCCCGAGAGCCAGGTGATTTGGCCGCTCTGTGAGAAATGGGAAAGACACCTTGGGTTGAGTTTCTGCCTTGTTCAGTACAAAGCTTTGTTTCCTTCTGGGAATCCCAAATAATGACTTTAAATCACCATAGATTAGCAGGGTGTGTCTTTCCTGTTGGATAAATCCCGCTTTACATATTTAACTATTTATTCAGCATATGATTTTCTTGAAACTCAAGAACCTTTATCCTGGAGGAATAGTGAAACATCCAGACATATTTTAATTCTGAAAAGTACCTTCTTTAGTTGTTGTTATTGGAGCTGGAGATCAAAAATTGCAGTGTTTTGGATAAGTCGCTCTAGACATCTCTGGACTACAGGGAATCACTCTTCCTTCTTCCTCTCCAAGTTAAAATTTGTGTATATTGTAGAAATTAAATCCATGTATTCAAAACAAATTTTTTGATCAGAGAGTTAAAAAAAGAGAAGATTGAAGAACTTGAAATAATCAGCACATGCTAGGTATTGAACTATTTATCCATCATTTTCTGTGAGAGGCTACTCATTGTTCAGACTCCATAGAATATTAATTTTAAATCATGTTTGATTGTGTACCTCACTAAACCACTATTTGATATGAACAATCACAGACAGCTACAGGGCTAAGTAAATAGAGAGAAAGTGAATAATAATAACAACAGTTAATAACAATAGTTATTAATAATAGCAGCAACAAAAATAGCAACAACTGAAATGAGGTTTGGTAGCTGTAAATGGAAATATTTCATTAGAGGTCAATATGACAGTATTTTACTTGAAGATAAAGCCAGGATGACTGTGGGTTAATGCTGAACAAGGAGGGTACTATTATTTAGAATGTGGTGTTTTACACATTTACACATTCGCCATGTGGATATTTATGATAATGGCTGTTTACTATTATATTGAGCCATCATAAAGATTCTAATTTTAATTATTCAATGTGAAAGGAGAGGGATCCTCTGAAAGGAAATTCAGGTTCTTTCAAATAGCTCTGTGTTGGGTTTCATACTGCTGTACAAGACAACAGTAGCTCTGCTGTTAAGTTCAGCATGTCCAGCATTTTGTCTCACATTCTTGGTGCTATTGACTGCACTTATCAAAGGCAGAGGGGGCAAAACTTTTCTCAAAGGAAGATTAGAAGTCCATTCACAGACCAATCACTTCCTGCCTTGTACCATTTCCCTGTCCTACTGAGACCACTCCCTGCCCCAGCCTGTATATCAGCTTTCCAAAATCCCAGCAGTGACCTTGAAGCCTCAGCCCCCCATAACAGAAAATCTTGTCTGCGTAATTCTGACACAGCTGATTGTTTTGTTTGTTTGCTTTGTCTGCTATTCCAAAATAATGTCACTTAACTATAAAACAAACCAAAACCCTCCTGCAAACACCCTTGTGAGAATTATGTTCTCACAGAACAGTTTGGGTTGGAAAGCACCTTTAAAGATTACCTAGTCCAACCCCACTGCCATGGGCAAGGACATCTTTCACAAACGCTCTCGGTGATATGTTGCACTCTAAAATGATATGTTTCCCTCTGGTGCCCTATGGCACCTCTTTGTCTAGAGAACAATTGGTGCTGGAATACAATGCCATTAAGCAGAAGGATTTGGAGGTTAGTTCTGTAATGTTTTACACCATGTGTATTCAGCTGTCTGTGTGATAAATGGGTGAGAAGTGCCTTTGTTCTAACTTGGTAGCACGGTGGGGCCGCTGTGCAGAGCCCTAAGTGACAGCAGCAGCGACAGCCAAGGGTGGGTGTCTTCTGACCCACATAAACCAAGATAACGTCAACAAATATGACAATAGAAACAAAGTCAGGCAATCACTGGGGTTCTTTATCTGTTCCTCTAATGCAGAGTATATCTTCAGGTAGAAAAAACAACTGTCACCCAAAAAAAGAGCTGAATGGGCTGAAAATGTAAGTTCCGTCTTGCTTGCTGGAATAAAAAAAACCTTACAAGACAGAATCTCACCCACCAAAACCTACTTTCCCTCGCTATCCTCCTCCTCTCCATCACTCAGCAGAGGATCTAGAGCACTGCATTTTTGGTTCAGTAAAAGGATTGTAAATTGAAAAAGAATATTCTGGAAAAAAATCCCTGGTACTGCTACTACTTGTTTCAGGTCAAGATGATATAACTCTACAACAGAAATGTAAATTTAATTTTAAGTTTCAGGCTCAATGGAAAACATTTTAAACTGTAGGATGAAATGGGATCTTCAATTATGAATACTTAATGTTTTCTGAATCCTCTTTTCTTTGTATTTCCTTCCTTTAAAATATTGTAGGGTTTAACAAGAAAAAGAATTCTTATGATTATGATAAAAAAATAACATGAAATATAATTTCAATATTTCAAGATAAATTTAAAATTTAAAAATCTTGAATATGAAATATTGTGTGTGTATGTTTTAGAGTGTGTATTTTGTTTTCTTTCTTCCTTCCCCTGACTGTAATAACTAGATTAATACTATTCACTGTTAATTCTTAGTTTCCTCTACAGACATCTCCCTTTGAGAACTGTCACTCATCAGAGAATCCAAAACCAAAGTTAAAGAGTTTTACTTAACAGCCCCCGGATTTAATTTTTGTTCTCCAGTCAAGAAGCTCTGAGGCATCTGTTTAAATTTAAACAGTTAACCCTTGTGTCCCTATTGCCTTCAGTGGGAATACTGGCACTCTGAAAGGTGCTATGAATAAGTGCTTTTGTTGGTTCAGGACACTGCTGCCATTCTCACTGGAGTTCAGCAATGAATGTATGCAACAGAAAATATGTGTGGCACTTGAACCAGAGGGGGGTTTAAAACACTGCACAGCCAGACCCGTATGCTGTGAAAATAATTCACAATGCTGTATTTTTGATGCCTTCCTCTTGAAGTCAGATAAGTGTTGTGGAGTGGGAAAGGTTACACAGCTGCACCCAGGCACATGCCAAGAGCTCTTATCTTCTTGTTACCTTACTACACACTGAGCTGATGGGCTTATAAAATTAAGGATTATTTTAACAGCACCTTTGAAGAGAAGTGTTATAGACACTGTAGAACAGTTGCTGGTAGAAAAAAAAGGCATCTGCAGTGAAGTTTAAGACAAACCAAATGCTGTAAAAGGTCAGGAGATCTATAGAGCCCATACAGGGGGTTATTTCTAAAGAGCAGTGTCAGCATCACTGCCATGGAGGGACCACCAGCTCAGACTACACTGCTGCAGTTCAGTAGGAGCAGACTACTTATCTAGCTGCCTATTACCTTGAGAGAGGAGTACGATAATTAACTCATCCTGTGCAAGTATGAATTCGTTTTTTGACTGTTGGTAGTTCTCACAAAATCAACCATTCAGCCAGCACAATTCCCTGCCCACATTCCCATCACTGGAGGACATGGGTAAAAATGGGATGGCTCAGAGGGATGAAGCATTAAACTTACTATACTGGGGTTGACCAGAGGTTTGTACAGCTTCATAAACCACCGTAAATCTGTCAGTAGCAGAAGGTTACAAAAAAAAAAAAATAATGATTAAACAACTATGCTTATATGATGAGATCAGGAAGTTGACTTGTCTGACATCGCTTAATTTTCAATTGGAACAATTTCCTGGGCCAGCTGAGTAAAGGAATGAGGCTGGAATTTCATGCCCAGGGCAGGAGGAAGCGCAACACTTATATCATCTTGAGTTGCTGTGAAACTGCAGTTTAAGAATGAGGGCAAATTCAGCATGTCTCTCAGTCACACTGCTCATCTTTGGCTAATCAGTAATGTAGAGATGCTCTGAGGCAAAGGTTGGGTTTGAAGTGTAATGGCTGATTACCAGTAGTGAGACCATCCTCTATGGATTTGACTAGAATCAGAGAATTGTAGAAAGACTTGCAAGGGACAAGAAAGGATTGCAAGGGACCTTAAAGGTCATCTAGATCCATGGGCAGAGAGACCTCCTCCTAGACCAGGTGGTTCAGAACCAAGTCTAACCTGGCTTTGAACATCTTCAGGGATGGGGCATCCACAGCTTCTCTGGGCAACCTGTTCCAGTGCTTCACCACCCTCACAGTGGAGAATTTCTTCCTGGTATCCAATCTAAATCTGTGGTCTTTCCTTTCAAAGCCATTACCCTTTGTCCTATTCTCTCTTTCAACCTGTTTGTGCATCTGACATCCCCAGAATCCTATGGCAGTCGGTTCTACAGCCTAAATGTTCCTAAACAAGGTACATTGCTTTGAATAGGAAAAAGGGTGTATAATCCTTGCTCCTCTGCCCAGTCACATCATGCAATCAGAACTGAACCCCAGATCTGGTCACTGAGCTGTTCTAAAAACAAACAAATAAAAAGAAAATATTTGAAATAAACCTGAAAACTTCTAATGTAAACCTGTCCTTTAATCTCATTTTCTCATTGTATCATGTAGTGCTGTAATTTAAGGTTTGTAAAATTCATCAGTTCCAGTACCACCTGCCCTGCCCCGCCCCCCCAGCTTTCCACAGTAAGAATCACTAAAGAATAGCAAGAAAGAAATTATTTCAGGATTTTTCTCAATGCTGAAAGAAGTTAAGAAAATTGCGGAATGGGACTGTTCATTCCATTCTTAGTTTAACAGACAGAAAATATGAAGGCTGTGCCACTCTGCTTGCCCTTTAGCAGCAGAAGAAAATTATTACATCTTTGCACACCTCAAAAGTATGTCCTGACCCTATATTTAATAAGCTCCCTTCCTTGTATCCACAAAGAACACATAGGAGGACTTTTATTCATAGAACAAAGAAATCTATAACCAAATATGCTGTCCCAAGAATCAAAGTCAGTCTCATCATGTATGTCAAAGATCCCCTCTTATGAAAATTTTTGAATGCCTGATATGGTTAAGCAGGGAAAAGTTAATTTTTCAAGAAATCACAAGCTCAATGCTCTTATTGAAAAGTCTGGATTGTTGCTATATTTGCTGCAGAGATTTGACGAAAGAAAATATAAGTTCTTTCTAAGGCAAATGGAGATCATACTTATAATCTTTTTGTATCTGTGAAATATAAACATTTTAAAGTCTCTGCACTGGAATTTTATCATCTCAGTTACTCAGCTGCAGTTACTGTAAAAACAAGGATAAGCTTTGCGTTATTAACTAATGTGTTCTTTTCCAGACTAAAACAAAACTGTTTCTTTTGGCATGTTGTCACTTTGGTTAATCTTAAACAGGGGAAAATCCTGAAAGCAGGTTTACTGTTCTAATAGCCCTGGTTTTGATTTAAGTTCAGGGTTCTCATCTCTCTCTCTACTGGCTCTTCAACACTCTCTCCACCCTGTCCCAAGTCAAAGGTCCCCTGGACATGTGTCTGTTGTCTGCTCTTAAGCTGTTTTCCACTGCTACAAGCAGTAAAGCTGGAGTGAGGGCTGGGGGTTTCCCTGTCACAGCTAGAGCACCTCCGTTAGTTCCCATGGTGTCTGCGAGGGTTTGGAGTCAATTAGGCCAACATAAGAACAGACACGTGTTACAGGGTTCGTTATGGTATGGGGAATAGGACAGTGAATAAGAAATACCATTTAATGACAGCTACCAATGCAGAGAGTCACAGAAGGTTAAGTATATTTCTAAAAATAAACACAATATATTCACACTTAGATGACTAAAATTAAATATCCAAAGCTTTGCATAAGTTCCTTAATAAAAACCTATTCTTAAAGATGGTGAGCTGCTATGCCTGCCACCAAGTAAAAAACATCTTCTGGCAGTTCAGACTTAGTCTAGTGAAGTCTCTTCTGGTATTTGGGATCTTTATACTCTTCCATCTCTTTCCAGTTGCCTTATGTTGGTGTTCTTCTTGATCCTTTTCTTTTTGGATACTCCTTCAAATCTCTCCTGGTGTAGCCCTATGATTATAAAATGATCATAGAATAATAAAATAGCTGAATTGTCAAAGTACAGCTGAAAAGATAACAGATTTCTGTGACTAAAAAAAAAATGAACCAGTCAAAATTAGCCATGGATATTTTTTTTGGTCAAACTTTGAAAACAAGGTCAGCTTCCATAAAAGTTCAAAACCAATTAAAGTAAAGAGAAGATAGGAAGCTGCTGTTTTCCAAACATGTCTGTGTGCCTTTATAGCCTATGACCCTTGGCCACTTTAATGAGGCTCAGGTCAGGTCTGTAATACAAAATTTTGCTGGAGCAGCTCTGTTGATGAGGAGGGTGGTAAAGTGTGATGTGTGATTGACAGAACTGTGCTGGGGAAATCGCTGGTGTAAGCACAGTCGTATTGGCAAAACTGCCTTTTGCTGAGGCTTCCTTTTACTCTGAGGAGTGTGGGGGGAGGGAGAAGGACAGCAGTGAGATGAAATGGTTCCAAGCAAAGCACAACTTTATTTGTATAAAATGCATTCGTATTAGGAAGGCTTTGCTGCTAAAATACAACAGTCATTAGAATCAGCCAGTCAATTGTAGCATCTCACTCTGACACCCCAGGTCTGTGTATTGGTGCCAGGGCAGGATAAGTAGGTGTCATGCAAAGAGTCTGCATTTACAAAAGGATCTCTGACACCCCTTTTTAAAATGAAAGTATAGCAAACAGAAAAGAAGAAGGATCACACTGTTACTGAAGTGGCATCCCAGATTTTAAATGGAAATGAAACGCCCCCTCATTTGGCTCCCAGAGATCACAAAAGTCTGTGATCACTGAAGAATCTTTAAAAAGCTGAAAAGCAATAGATGTGGGAGAAGATCCTAATATATTCTGGATTGATACCTATATACCTTCTTAAAGAAATGATGCAATCAGATTATTTTAATCTGGGCACCAAGTACCCAAAGAAAAAGTAGTGGCTCATTTAGAACCATCAGCTCTATTGGGTAATTACTTTAATTACATAGTTTTTGAAAACTGCACATTAGCTACATGACAGATCAGAATTGTTTAGGTCTATTGAGTAATTATTTAATTAGGCCATATTTTAAAAACTGTTTATCTCCCATATAATGGTTGGAACCAACTCCTTCTGGTTTATTTTGTAATTATTCAATGAGGCCAAATGTATCCATTGCAAGAAATCCTATCTGAGCACAGTTCTACTCTGTGCCGTAGAAAAATGGAAAAAAATCTAAGGTGTTTTAATAACAGTTTACTACATGCAGGAAGCAAATGCCTTTCATTGGTAACATTACAAGAATTGAAGCAAGGAGGACTGAAAGGCTGCAGCCTTTGGGGAGAAGAACCATGCAAAAGGCTAAAAATTAATAAGGAAAATGTTAGCCACCTTTGTTAGACCATCTATGCAAAGGTAAAAGTGGAAATCAGCCAAGAGTCACCTTTTTAATCTAGCCAAGGGAAAATGAATCAGGGATACAAGATATCCTGGCAAGGTAAAAATGAATCAGAGTTCTTAATTAAGCAGAGATAAAAGATCAAAGCAGAAGCATGGTCTAAGGAAACTTTGTTTCTTTGTAAAAAAAATCAGCCTGGATTAGAAGGGAATGATGATCCAACATAATTTTTTAACTAGGAAGATCTACATACCAGATATGACCCTGTCAACACTGAACTCACTGCCGCAACTTCCAATCCTTTGAATGAGAGAAAACCTGAATGTGTGCCACTTCAAAAATTAATTATATTTTTCAAGGAGCTTCCTAGCAATGGACAATACTATTCCAAAGCATGTTTAAAATACTTAAAAACACTTTTTTGGTGATAAATGCGTGGATGAATGTGTATTCTCCCTAAGATATTTATTCATACGATTCTTACAAAGGCATTAGAAAAGACATATGGAAAGAGAGCTGCAAAACCTAAAACTCTTAGTGAATTTTTGTACATACAGGAGACTTTTACAACACTCTTGCCAACCAACCACAGATACGTGATTAAATTGATGAGTGCTGGATTTCATGTGGTGATGGTGTTTTTAAAGAAACCCAAAAGACAGAAGGGATATAGAAACTGTGGAGATGGGAGAAATACAAGAAAGCAGCAGCATTTACCCACTGCATCCCATTGTGAGCAATGATATTCTTCAGATGCCATTGTATGAATTTTTGAAGGTGGATAAGGGAGAAAAAGTTAAGGCAGAGCAGTGTCAAAGTAAAAAGAATGGAATGGCAATAGTGGTCGTGTTGCTGTAGCTGTTATGTCTAACCTTGCCTTACTGAAATAGCAACACAGCTTCCAATCAAAAGATGAGACTTATTTCTGTAGCTGTAATATGTGAGACCTTTGCCCTTAATCCATCAAGAATTATGGCAATTTAACAAATTGCTACCCATCAGTAGAGCTTCAGGAACTGCCTGTGTGCACACCGCGAGCGATGTCTGGCAGGAGGTCTGAATCTGTTCAAGGGAGAATTATTTCATGCCACATTATCTCCAAACCAGGAAGAGATTTTGAACATTCATAGCAGTTCCAGGCTTCCCTAGCACTGCCATGGGTCTGAGCCAGTCAGCCCCTGAATTACTTGGGAAAACTTGGCTTCTGAAGGTGAGTGAGTCACAGAGCTTAGGGGCAGAAGGCTTCTAAATCCACAAGGCATCATGAGCTTATCATACTTGAACTCCCATAAACTATTTTCATCCAGTTGGTCTGTGTGGGGACTAAAGTTTATTGTTTGTCTATGTCTTACATGGTTGAAGTCTCAAAGAAAAAAAAGACTGAAAGAGAGAGAGAAAAAAAGAGGAAATAAGGAAAAGCTCATGATGCCCAAACTGCTGCTAATCTGGATTTATGTGGAATCTGAGTCATTCATATTAATTCTTCTATCTACACCACTCTTTGACTCAGTGGCTACCTAAAAGGATATAGTTAACAGTTTTAAAAATTCCCCAAGCCTCATTTCCTGAAAGGGTAATATTTCTGGACAGAAGTCAAAAAATTGCCTTTCTTGGCTTCATCTCAGGAGGTCCTTCAGACATTCTTTCTACTATATTCTCTGATTCTTTCCAGACTATTGTCTCTTGACAGAATCCCCTCTGAGCTTTGTTGGAAAAAGCCCTATGTACTTCGCTTGACTTTATTTTTCCTTCTTTTGGTCTCTGGTTATTGGGGCAGATTTCTCTTTCCAAGGAAAAATCTGTTTAAGAGTCTAAGAGTAGGAAAGTTCAAGGAGTTTCACTGTTTCCCTCACATCATTCTGTGTGTCAGTGTGCAGAGGAAGTGAGGCAAGAACGGGGAGAGGAAAAAGGGCTGGATGGTGACCTTTGAGTTGAGCATTTAAAGTGATTTAGTCCTTCAAATCTCGAGAATCCCTGAGGTCTGTGCCTCCGCCCAGGACCTCAATCCACAGCTCTCTCATCGAGTGTGTCATGGCAGGACACTCACTCTAATTAAGGAATTTGGAAGTGATGCTGAGCTGGCTGAACAGGGGGATAAAACAGAGGGTTCTAGAGAGGAAGAGCAACCTCCTTGCACAGAATATATATTGTGTATCTTCCTAAGCTTTTGTTGCTTAAAGAAACAAGTCACTTGACCTTCCTCTTTCTCAGTCAGTGGCTCAGTACTAAAAGGAAGGGACAAAAAGGATATGGGCTTAGGAAGGACTTCAGTCAGCACAAGCTGAATCAAACTCAGAGCTCCTCTTCCATGCTTTTGGCTGCTTGCCGTTCCTTGTGTCTCTGATATAAATGAGATTCAATCTCTGTGTGCCATAGGGAAATGCCATGGGCTGGGGGGTTATACCCCCTTCAAAGCATTAAAGCAATCAATGTACAGCTGGTAAGAAGCTTAAATGTGTTTTTTCTTCCATCAGGAAAAAGAAATGGATTGACATACTCTATTTTTAGCTAAATTTTAACCACTTTTAACCTCTCTAATAAAAGACATTGATATGAACTTTATGGTATTTTACTTGGATTCATCCCATTTGAGAATTACACAAGTGCAAAAAATATGTTTGAAAATACAAAGTCAATTTTTTTAATACAAACAAATAACTCTGAGAGCCTTGGTTTATTTGCATGTAAAATTTGAGAAAGAAAGGAAAATGCTTTTTTGGACAGTTCTTATGACAGTCCATCATATGCCAAGTTTCAAATTTTGATGCCAAGTATATTTTTACAAGTCAGTGGTAAATCTTCAGTAAATATTATTTCTATTTGATTGCTAACATAAGCCTAACTGTAGAACCAAAATGATTCTGCTGGGAAGCTCATCAGTCCCTTCAGCCCTGATAGTGTCTGCCAGAGGGAGACCTTGGTTCCAGCACTTCCATGGTTCTCAATTGTAACAAAACATGATAATATGCATGAAAATCGTCATGGATTTATAGAGATCATGCCATATTCTGAAAAAAATTGCTTAAATCATGCCTCAGGAAACCCTGCAAAGTTCCTATTTAGTACTCTGAATTTTATTTCCAGCATAGCTGATTGCCAGGATATTTGTGCATGAATTAAATTTTATTGCCTCATTATACTTGACTGATTTATGTAGAGGCATTTGTGTAACGATGAGCAAACCATTAGAAGATTTTAAGGCTTTGGTTCACTGCAGGGAAAATTTCTGCCGTTTCAATCTCGCTATTGGTTTGGAGTTCCCAAGAACAGGCTTTCTCATCACATTTTCCCCAGTATTTCCTAGTAATAAACCTGGCTAAAGCAACATGCTTGCGCTCAGTCAAGATTTACAGAGGTTTCTCAGAAGCTCTGTGGTTGTCATTCTGGAGTAGTGGAATTTCCTTTGCTCGTAAAAGGAGATTTTAGGGCAATGACAGCTTGTTTCAATACATTTATAATGCTGTTTTTCTCTCTGAGGGGAGCAGTGGCGCATTTTTAAAGCTGGAGAAGGAAAAAGGGCAGTTGATGGAAGCAGATGTCTCCTTACTCTCTGTGTTGGTTTCGTGTCGCCAGGGATTTACAGAGCGCCAGGAATGGCCGATGCCATTTTCCTTTGTGCTGGGAGCCTGGGAAATGGACAGAGACCGGACAATGGGCAGAGGCTGAGAAAGCCATGGCCAGGCAGGGGAAAGGGGACCTGCCAAGATACCCCATGGGATGGTGACTCCCTGTGGAGGTCAGCTGGGGGCTGCAAAGTCTCCCGGGGGCCACAGCAGTGTCTGTCTGGGCCCCAGCCAGGAGCAGGACAAGCACAGTCCTGGGCACTGGGGACAGGGACAGGGCAGGATGTCAGCCATGGGTGGGCCGAGAGCACAAGGGAGCCTGGGGTTCCAGCACAGCCCTCGGGGTGCTAAAAGGGTGTCTTGGGCTATGGCTGTGGCAAGAGGACCCTGGGTGGCTGGGCAGGGACAGGAAGACTCAGCAGTCCCTTCAGCCCTGACAGTGTCTGCCAGAGGGAAACCTTGGCAGCTGCACTGCCATGGCTGCAAAGCTGACAACTGTGACCAGGTGCTGTGTAAGTGATGTGCAGCTACAGCAAAACCCTCAGGACAAATGCCCCAGAGCGTGGGCAGAGACAGAACTGCATCCCAGGCTGGTTCCTGCACACCACAGGGACTGTTCCTTGGGATGAAATCAGTGCGCTGAACTGGCACCATGACACTGGCAGAGCTCAGCTGAAGGGTGGACACATGGTGCCTTGTCCCCAGGAGACCGAGGAGACAAGGTGGGAGCTGGGCACAAGCACAAGCCTCTGGAAAGCATGTGAGGCTGAAAAGGAAGGTGGTCCTGGAGGGTTAGTGTCTGCTGGGTGTGACAATCCCCTTGCTGCACATCTTTTCTGGATCACTTTCTTGGACTTCACTGCCTACATTTCATCCAACTTCCATTTCAGGCTCCAAGTAGGCGCTCTGGAACTCATCTTTGAGTCCTCTCTCCATAAGAGAGCTCCAAAAAAAGGCAGTGACAATACACAAAACCCACCAACCTGCTGGGAAGTGGTGCTCAATATGTGTTTCCGTGTGTTTGGCTATTTTGAGCACAAAAGCAAACTTTTGTTTTGTGTTTTCTCAATTGTTGCCACTCATCTAAAAGAGACAAAATCAATGCTGACTGAAAGAAACCTCAGTCTCTGATAGAAGAATCTCTAATGTCAGAAAGTTATTATTTTCAGGCTCTGATGAAGAGGAGAAAAATGTTCTCTTTTCTCCTGCCATTGTGTCATGTCGTTTAGGAAGCTTCTTCAAACAGTTCTATTTTTTTTAATGGGAAATTAAAGACAGCACAAAACCTTGTAAAAGTTTTCTTAAATATTAGTATAAACATATGTGTTCTCTAGAAAGTATGGTTAGTTGGGCTTTACTTCTGAAGATTTGAAAATATCTGAGCTGGATTTGCTCAGGCTAACTCCAGAGCTGGAGCTGGGTGAGGGAAACACTGTAGGTAGCTGAAGTTCAAAATCAGCTCCACAGAATTTGTGTTGTCTCTTGATGACAAAGTGCCCTGAGGATTTCCTGGACATTGCCCATACAGAGCACAGACCTCTGCTGTATTCTTTCATGCAGTTCAGATTTGCCTTCAGTCTTAGTGCACCTCACAAACTCATCCTATGTCACTGGAAATCTTAGATTTAAAACCTCGATATAAACAAAGAGATTATCTGGCCCTCCATCCTCCATTTAGAAAGAAACAAAATTACTTCTGTGTTAAAGATGTTATCCTCCCCATAGAACACCAGATTCATATAGATTTTAATTATTATTAACACTATTGGCCTGAATTCTCAAAAGTCTCATATTATGTGTCCATCCATGAGCAGTAATGGGGCTGCTTGACATGCAGATATCACCCAGCATGTCTGGCAGCCAGAGCTGTCAAACAGTGTTACTTTCTGCCAGTCCTCTGGGTTATTTGTCATATGAAATATATAAAGACAATGCCAATACTCAGTATCATACCATATTTTGTTTTCTGCTCTAAATACCTTTCTTTCAGATGGCAGTTCAGATTAGAACATGCAAAAAGTTTGATCTTGTATACTAATGATTTCTTTTGTATTTAAACTTTCATTTTACTGTACATGTAGCTGTATCTCTTGCTATCCAAAATTTAGGAAGAAAAATTCCAATCTTCATATACTGGAGTTTAATTTTTCTTTTTCTTGTTTTCATTTTTTTTACTTCCCCCCCCCCCCAATTTTTNTTTTTTTTTTTTTTTTAATTTGCCCCTGCACCTATGGCTTTCTCTCAGTATGGAGTGTTAAGAGCAGTACTTAATCCCACTCTTTTGTCTCAGAAGGAACAGGGGGGATCTGAGCAGCTAATTATTCTCATAAATTCTCAAGTTTAAAAACCCCACAACACCCCCTGGCCCATTAATCTTGAAAGGGGTGTTGATTTTTGCACAGATTAATGTAGGATGCTGTGGTATTTGCTTTTGATGCATGATATTCAAGGGATCTGTAGAGTATCTTGGTTTGATTTTAAGATAGTCACATTTATTTCTTGTTTGGATATCTATAATTTCAAAATAAGTGAAGTGCCTGAGAAAATTTCTGCAGTCTTCTCCTTCACAAAGGGGAAGTAGGTGAAAAAAGAAGGACACAGAAAAAAAAAAAGATTTCTTTTTCCCCCCCAGGCTCACACAGGTATATCGGAAGGCTTTAATTGTTCCTAAGCAATTAAGCTATGGTTTTGTTGCCTGGGCTCAGACTTTACATTTAGTTTTCTCTTATCAGGCATATACAATTTCAAATTCTAACTTGTGAGAATGACCTTATCTACATGCTTGTCTAACTTGTCTGACTGCCTCCAAAGCTGAGCTCTGTTGATGGATTTTAGGTTATGTGTCCCTTAGGGTTGTGAAGATATGACCCGGTCCTTGGTGCTACAGTTTCTCTGAGTGTGACTGAAAACTCAAACAAATGATCATTCTCTTTTAGAAAAGAAATGCAGAAGGAATGTAAATAAAACAAAGAAAATTCATTCATAAATAGTGGTGAATGCTTGTCAAAAGTTTATCATGGTCCAAAACCAGACATGTCTGTTCTTCCAGGTACGTGCAACATTTTCACCAGCTTCACAACATATTTGGAAGTATTCAGGGTACAATAACTAACCTAGAAGCTTTTCTCTTCAGAATATTATGTCCATCTATTAATCTTTTCCTTACAAAATGCAAACATGCTTTAATCATGATTGTTTATAAAACTACTTCTCTCTAGGAAACAGACTCTTTAATGTTAACCTTAATAAAGCGATTACTGGGTTGTTTGCAGTAGAAATTAGACATGAAGGTGAATAGTCTGATCTAGACTGATTTTCTTTACTCTAGCCAAAGATACAATGTGCTTATCATTCTCAATGCAGGTGTTCAACCTTTTGCAGAATAAATCTGCCCAAATATGTTAGAGTTGCTGCTAAAAGGAAGACAAAATATGCTTAATGCTGTATAAAATTACTGAAGAATAATTTTCACAGAATAATTGTGCTTATATACTTAGTGGATTCTGAGAATTTAACTGATAAAACTGGAAATCAGGCAGGACCAATGAATGTCCTGTTTGACCTCAAGCATATAATTTTTTCTGGTTACTCCTGACTGGAAAATGAGAAATTGTGTGGGGTTTTGTGCTTATTTTCATGTAACATTTTGATTTGAAGGTTTAAAGAGAAAGAATATGTCATTTCCCTTGAGATTTTATGCTGCTGATGAATCCCTCTCACTCTCAAAATTCTACTTCCTGTTGTTTTGAAGGGAGTTGGCTTTCCTTCCAGCCATTATTGTTTGCTATCCCTTAAATGAAAGAGCCCATATTTTCACTATTAAAATCTGTCATTCAAGTCACCCTTACATTTTCTGTCTAATTAATTAATCAGGCAGAGGTCTGTAATACCTGAATTTTCAAGTATTTTGTCTATAACTTGAGGTTTTATTGTGTATCAATCACTAGCATCCAACATAAGCAGAAAGAACTTTTATGCCTTTCAGGAATCAAACTGCGTGCAGGATTTACATTCACACTTAAAAATGGCAGCTGAAAAACGTGAAGTCTGTGTGGAAAAGGGTGCCACCAAAAATAATGACACTTAAGCCAAACAACTACGCTATAAAATTTTTCCTTTATGAAGTCTTCTGAAATCACCGGAAACCATCACTATGTACCTGGAGATTTGTTCTTTATTCATATTGTTTTGGGGTTTTTTTTTCCCAAATGAAAGCTTAGAGATAACCTGCTGTGCACACCAAACACAGATAAAATTTCATGATAAAAGATTTTTTGCATTTGCTAGTTGTTTAGTCATTTGATCATCTTTTAGATGGTTTACTAGGTATTTTCATGCCCTGTTTTTGTCCCTTTGATAGAAGGAAGTTCAAGAGGAAACCTCCCTGGCAGATGGGGAATGCTTACTTGAGAAGAACATGGTATTTAATAATATTACATGGAGATATCTATGTCTATATCTATCTATATAATCTATATCTATATCTATATAATCTACAATTTTTTCTATCCAGCTTTAAATTTTCTTTCTTCATTGTTATTGATGATATTTAACACACAAAGAAATGACATTGTCTTCAACAACCAGTGACTGAAATTGGGCCAAATGTAACTTAATAGGAGGGACATTTCTCCTATCAGCGCAAGGAGAAGACTCCATGTGTTCGTTAGTGCTTCTTGCATTGTGTCTTGCAGAGAGCTCACAGGGTTCTTTTTGCACGGAGGGACAGAATTCTTGTCAAAGCCTTCCCTTACACAGACCCATTTGTCACTCTGGTACCAAGAACCTGCCACATGTTGGGACAAGGGTTACACCAGAGCCTGCAGGATGAACGGGAGCCCATCTGGAGATCTGGGTGAGGTTTCCTTGTGTGGCTGAAAACTTGCATTCATCATTTAAAGACTGCGAAGATCTCAGAGAGGTTGCTTGATGGGAGTCAATTGGTTCCTTAGAAAGAAGATGGAGTAAATTTGTCATCAACTGATGCCAGATTTGACACTGTGAAGTCCAAGCAGTTATATCAGTTTTCCCAAGACACATATCTACTTTCCACTCCCCTCATGCCTACTGATTTACTGAGTTATTCTGCATGCTTGTGTGTGCACTTTGAAGTCTTTAAATATCACTAAATACCATCATGTATTTAAAGACAGAATTATGGGCAGATCCTGAAGTATGCAACCTACCAAAGATTTTGCTTTTGACTACCATGCACTTTCTCTGACTTATACTAAATACTTCAATTTATTTTTACTAAATAATACTTTTTTTTTTTAATCTTCCCTTTTTTACTCCTGCCAATGGCATTTCTTTACCCTTGAGTTTCCTTGGTGTATTTGCTTTCAGTTTGTTTATTTTCCCAGAATAGTGAAGATTCAGCCTTCTGTCAGACTTTCACTTCACCTACCTGTAAAAGGGGATTTTCATTCACTACTTTCAGTGTTCAATAGCTATGGAGACAATCAAACCTCCTGCTGAGATGCTGTCCAAGGTATTGTGACTAATGGGACTGAAAAGTGATGCTCATCATAGAACAGGAGTTTGAATGGGCACCAAGAGCTCTGCAGTGTGAGCACACGCAAACTTTGAATAAAAAAGACAGGTCTTTCAGCATGTACTGTTGGTTTCCCTAACTGTTCAATATCGATCTTTTTTCTCCTAGTTCTGTTTTCCTGCTGAATTCCCACGTACTAATCAGAGTGAGAAAGTGTGTTGAAACTACTAGGAGGCTACATCACACCAGGGTCTTCCAGCTTAAAGGAGGGTGCTCAGGAGCCCTAATCCTACTTTCTTCTGTTCTCATAATGGAAAATATAGATCGTAAGGTTGTTCATGCCTTAGTATTTTACTAAGACATTATTTAATTAAAAATTAATAGATAGTAATAAAATTCCACTTTTTACTGGCTCAACTCCACTTGCTGGCTCAAATTTGTCTATTTTCGTTGACTTGAGCAGTTCCATTGATAATGGTGAAGATGCATTCTAACAGCAAATTTTTATTAGAGGGTTTTTTTTTAATCATATGTGGGTTTCAGTTCAGTGAAAAATATACAGAAGAGAGAAACACTTGGTATCCTGCGGTAAGTCAGTTTATAGAATGATAATTTCCATGCTCTTTAGCAATATAGGTTGTGTCAGCCTTCACAGTGTTTGTGCAGCCATCTGAGAGAGCAAAAATGCAGTTTTCTTCCTCCCGGGGCAGCATCATTGGTATGCTGGAGCTGACAGCTCAGCTGCAGACTGTGCTCAGGACAATGTCACTAAACACATTAAACACCTACCCTTTTCATTAACGGGTTTAAAACAACCTGGAAGCGCTGTTGACAAAGCTTATTGCAAATATGTTCCAGAGATGAGAGCAGGCATTAGCACTGCTGGGACAGAGCAGAGCATCGGATTTCTCTATTTCCTGCCCCTACTACAGTTCTGTTCAAACACTTCACGGACTTTCACATTATTTACCCTCAAAAAGCTCTGTAGTGGCAGCTGTGCCTTTATCTCTGGTTTACACTGGAGGAAGTTAGAGTATAGCTAAACAACTTGCCTGAAGTCATACAGGAAGTATATAGTGAATAGAGAAGTTAAATGCTGGATTAGTTCACTGTTTGTTAGACCTTTCTTCCTCATTAAATAATTCCTGATTTTGTAGATTAAAATGAAGGAGTTATTTACTGTGAAATTAAGCATAGAACACAAATTTTAATGCTTTTCATGTTCAATCATATCATGGTAGATATATCTGAGCAATTGCTTAATTCAAGATGGAATTTAGCAGGAATCATGGCAAGATTTTTCTTGGAAATGCATGCACAAAAATTGAAATTATTTGTGTGTAAATGATTCCCAGAAATAGTGCCACAATTGTCAGAAAACTGGCTTAGTGTGGAGCAGCAAACCACTACAAGTGAGTAATTTGAAATGAGAGTGGGTAATGGAAAGCCTTTGCTCTTGGTTCACATTGTACCACCACAGAAATGCAGTCACTGAGCCTTGTGTGTGAAGAACTAAGAGATGTGATGTGGATAGTGGAAAACATTTAGGTATTTACAATTTGTTATTGCATTCCAGAGCAACTGTGAGATAGCAAGATTGAGAGTAACCACTTGCCAGATAACATCATATCAAGCATCTTTACTGGGGTAGAACATCTTAATGCTTATCTCAGGACTATCCAGGGAACTATCCAGGAGACTTGCTTCACAAAATGTCTTCTTCCCTACACTCAAAATGATTCAGAGATAGAGAAGGGGGGCAGTCTCTGGTTATAGACTTGCCTCAAGGCATCCTAGTGAAAGATTAGTCAGACAGGCTGGATGAGACTTGAATAATTTTATATAGGCATATACAAAGAATCTTGTACCATCCTATAGAACAAAACACTCCAAGTTACTTTGAGAAGCCATGTGATTTCCATTAGACCCAGCCATCTGATTCTTCTCAGGTTGCTATTAATGGTCCCATCTATCACAATCTAGTGTGATACACAGTTCATCATCATTTCCGTTTATTTCGGCAAGCAGAGAGTTTGTTATGGTGGAGTGTTGCTGGAGGGTACACTAGATGGCATTCTTGATAACTGTGCATTTCTCTATACGCTTACTGATGCTCAAATATGGTTTAGGGATTCCTGGAATAATTTCAGCAAGTGCGCTAAATTCCCCATCTGTGGCAGATGCTTAAATGCTACACATATAGTTCTGGCTGCACGTCACTTTCCTGGATTCAGACGAGTGGATAACTGGTGTTTAGGCTTTGACAGCTCGTTAACCGGTCATCATGGGATTGTTGGGTTACCTGCGCAGACACAGGAGTCTCTGCTGTGCAAATCAGGTTGCCTCTACTGACTTCAAAGGGAGTAGACTTCTTTATGTTAGCTTTGGAACTGCCCCACTGCCTTTAAAACTTGTACCCCTTGAAAGATCTCCTGTGAAGAAGCCTGGGGCTCACAATTATGATGACCTTCTTCATGATCTTATTGTAACATTCATCCTCTTTCCCCTTGTAATACTTGGCACCAACAAGTTGCATTTAATATTAGATAAAAACTAGCTTGAGGCAAGCCTATTTCTGTTTACATTTTAAACTGCAGAGCATTCTTTGGGGATCTGTAGAAATAAAAGCCAAGAGGCCTGATGTCCATCTTTTCAAGGCCCTTATCTGCACCATATAAATTAGCATAATCAGTATTTAAAGTTGTTGAAGAAGATAAATCTATTGTATTTACATTTTTGTTAGCAACCCAGGAAACTTCATATAAGATTTGTTATCAATAAATATTTATGAATTCAAGATAATGTTTCTATCTGACACATATGTAGCAGTGGGAGGATTTTATGCCGCATTAATGTAAAAGAATGAAGTGCGATCAAAATGTCTGTGTTAGTTTGATTCAAAATGTCTAAGAAGGAAGTAATCTGTCAGTCAAGAATTATTGCTCGCTAGAGGGATATTTATCAATCATTCTAACTGAAAAAAAAAATCAAAGAGCAGACTCAACCTAAATATTCATCATTACTCTGGCTCTTGAGGTTTCAGAGATGATTTCCTGGTCAGTGACTGTTTTTTCAAATAAACTGCTATGAGGCACAAGGAAAAGAGAATGTTG
>VYZT01029949.1:0-33004 GCA_013400735.1 Pomatostomus ruficeps | reverse complement strand
ACCTGAAGGCTGTGCTGCCATTCTGTGAGACCCGGATGGGCTGAAGATTTAGGTGGAGAGACACCTCATGGAGTTCAGCAAAGGCAAATGCAGGGTCCTGAGGAGGAATAACCCAGGCACCAGCACAGGCTGGGGGCTGACCCGCTGGAAAGCAGCTCTGTGAAGGACCTGGGACTGCTGGTGTAGAACAAGCTGCCCATGAGCCAGCAGTGTCCTCGTGGCCAAGAAGGCCAAGGGTATCCTGGGGTGCATTGGGAAGAGCATTGCCAGCACGTTGAGGGAGGTGATCCTGTCCCTCCACTCAGGCCTGGTGAGGTACATCTGGAGTGCTCTGACCAGTTCTGGGCTAACTGTTCGAGAAAGACAAAAAACAAGTGGAGAGGGTCCACTGGGAGGGCTATGGAGATGATGAGGGGACTGGAGCACCTCATTTATGAGGAATGGCTGAGGGGAGCTGGGCCTGGTTAGTCTGGAGGAGGGAAGACTGAGAGGGGGATCTTTTCAGTGCATACAAATATCTTAAGGGAGGGTGTCAAGGGGATGGCGCCTGACTTTGCAGTGTTGCCCAGTGACAGGATAAGGAGCAACGGGCACAAACTGAAACCTGGGAAGTTTCATCTAAATGTGAACAAAAACAGCTTTACTTTGTGGATGACTGAGCACTGAAAGAGGCTACCAGAGAGGTTGTGGAGGTCCCTTCTCTGTAAATATTCAAAACCCACCTGGTTCACCCTGAGCAGGTGAGCCTGCTTTAGCAGGTCATATTATTGTCAAATTAAAAGAACCTCTATAAGCTAAATTACCATGCATTCTAGTACAGGTCTGCGAGATAAAGATCATGAAGCTTGTGGTTGAGTTGATTCCTAAATTCTCTTTCCTGATACTTTAGAACTGGAAGTCACAGTAAGCAGAGTGGTTTCTTCCATGTGTGTCTGTTATATCACCTGCTGTGTTTCAAAGTTTTTCCTTTAACTGTGTCATTGTGTTATGGATCAATTTAGGTGTGCTGACTTTTTATTGCGGTCTAACCCTAATTGGCATAGGGTAATGTAATTCTACATACAATCTTGGACCATGTTACTAGAGATTGAATTTGGGCTGTCTTCAGGGGCTCCTTTTTCTACAGTATTCTCTGTTTCACTTATATTAGAAAAGACATGGGGGAAAAAAGCAATAGTAATTTGAAGAGAAATAATAACTGGAGAGAGAACTCATGGGTTCACTACTGATTTCTGGACCTAAAAAGTCCAGATTCCTTTTTTTCTGATTTTTTTGATTTAATTGCATGATGATGTACGGAGATGAGAGACCAGTTTCCATCTGAGGAAATGGAGCTAGAAACAAAGGATGAACAGGAATAATCTGCAGCTACATACAAACTTAGAAAATATTAAATAAACAGAAGAAAAAAGACCCCTTTATTTTCTATAGTAATATACAGTGTCTTTGCTGGATGAGAAAAATGTATTTTGTCTTGAAACTAGGGATGTAAAATTACAGCGAGTAATGAGTATCTATTCCTCTGATCCCTTAATGTACTTGATGTGAGGTTCCTCTTTCATCGTAGCTAACATGCTGGCCATTAAATACACTGCAGCAGCATCATTAGTTGCTTCAAAGCGCTCCTACTTGCATCACATTTTTCCCTTCAGCAGGTGAGTGAGAACAGCGATTAGCCAACACCAGTATGTGTCACTCACAACTCCTGTGATTGCCAGTGAAGTCCTGTGTTTGGGGTAAGGGCAACACTGGAGTTGGAAGCAGAGTGAACTTTTGCTGCCTTCATAGCTGTGAAAAGCTTTCAGCTCCCAGTATCACTTGGTCGTGTGTAAGATAAAATTCATCCTATTTGGGGTGTGATGTTTGAAACGGCTTTGCTGTAGCAGTGTGTGGTGAAGGAGACAGGCTGCAGAGGAAGGTCTCCTGAGTAACACGGCTGAAATTCTGAACGATGACATTAAGACATGGAAGGAAAGCCCTCTTACTTACCAGGATCGCAGTTTGCTGTGGCTGGAGGAAAGGATTCACTGAAAATTTCCGGATTCTAAATCCTCCAGATTTCTCTGGACTGTTTAGAGCAGCATACCATAGATATTATATGACAGGTGTTGGTGTAGATTGGTTGGTGTAGGTGTGTCTGTTCCCTGTTTCCTTAAGCTGAATTTAAAAAAAAACACCCTACAGTAGTACAACAAACTGAAAAGAGAGTCTGGGTATTGTTCTAAAATTGCATCTTTAATTTTTATCTACTTTGTTGTAAGATGCAAGATGGGGGATTTTTCTTTATCAGAAAGGTGAATATCAAATCTTAAAATATTTTGCCTGTAGAAAATAATAAGAATATGTTAAAAAATTAGTTCAAAATATCTTATACCCTTTTTTCTTTTTACATATAATTTTAGGGAAGGACACAGAATTAACAAACCATCTTCTTACACAGAGGGTGCTTTCTCTTTCTGTTTTTTTTTGTCTGTAAGTTTAAACATTATCATCATACTTATCTAGCTAAAAAATACGCTGAAACTGGATAATATTTTCATCAATGTGTACCATGGGGCAAATTATATTGCCAGTATTTTGAATCAGATTGCCAGTAGTTTCAAATTTTTTTTTTTAAAATTCAGCAGATAGGAATCATACAGAAATAAATGATGGGTTTAAAAACTGCAAAAGATATCATAATTCATGGAAAAATGCCCCAGGGATAATATTTCTGTGTAAGAAAGCAAGAAATCTTCCTTGTTTACTCTGTTAAATTTAAGAAAAGCACTGATAAACTATCATTGTAAAATTATTCCTAACATGAAAAGTTATCTAAAAGGATCACAAATGCATCTCTGAGAGCTTTATGTCCAGGGTGCTGTTTGCTTTGTAGGCTTTAGTTAAAAATTCCCTTGAGGAAAATTGGAGATGGGTGCACTCTGGTACTGTGGTAGTTCTGTGTTGCTGCTGTGATTTTGGTAGGGTGCTGAGTCAGAATACTCCTCTTGTCACCTCTGTTCTTCTCTTCCTCCTCTTGTATCACCAGAAGTACACAGAACAGCATCTGCTGTGGAGCATCTGCTGTGCAGCTGTTATGAGTGTAGGTAGAATTAAGACACGTATTTTGGCATGAGCCCCTGCTTGAAGACTGAAGTCTGATATTTAACTGCAAAGGTCTAGCAGTTCATGTTCTGTGCACACTTGCATGCTATTTTTCAAAATTAATGTCTCCCTAAGCATATTTTCAATGGTTCCTTTTTCATCATTTCCCTTTTATGGATTGGAAATATTCTGGCCTTGGCTCTAAGAGCAAACTGACCATGGGCACTGTCAATTTTGTTGTGGCCTCTTGGATAATGGTAAAAGAAAAGAAGACAAGAGGATAAATGAAAGTGAAGTTCCAAATTACTGGAACATTTAAAGGTCTTTGAAAAGTTCATATACAAGCACAGTTAATGCTATCATGCACCGAAGTGCCAAAAGACCTAGCAGTGAAGAATATTAATCTACTTTAATAAAATCAAAGGGTTCATAATTTTTTTGTAAAGAAATAATTTGAATAAAATTTGACCCTTTCTACAATAGTCTGTGGGTCAAATTGAACCTACTATTAAAATTCTCTAATATCTTTCTTGTATTACCATTTCAAAACTCAATTTAAATATTCACAGAGCTCCTTTTTTAATAAACTTAACAAAATTCAGGTAATTTCCTTCAACTTTCTTGATTGAAGGAAGGCAGTAGGTACAGATATAAAAAGATGTACAGCTACAAGCAAAACCTGAAATCAATTATATATAAGAAATAACATAACACATGGAAAGAAATTAATCAAAAGGAAAAAATTCTGCTATATGATTTCTTGGTCTGCTACCTGCAGGCAAGGAACGTAAATGAAAAAAAAAAAAAATCAGCATTCTTCTTACAGATAAGGGGAAAATTAATAAAAATATTTCCTTCCTACCAGATCCCCTGATGCAACTTATGTTAAAAGTGAGTAGCTGCAGGAAGAACTTATGTGCTTAAAAATAACTTTTTTTTCTATGGGAATATACTTCTGTACCTTTTTCTTGCTGTTAAGTTCAATTACATCAGGTTGGTATAGATTTATAGAGAGCATTTCTTTTCCACAGAGCATTTATTTTCCTTTCTCTCTATTAAGTTGGTCACTGAATCCTGGTCATAAAGTTTCTCCCAGTTTGAAAGAGAAATGGTTCATTCTGCTTGGCTGCCCCACTGACGATGTGAGGAATCGCTTACAAATTGGAGCAATCTTCCAATCTAGACAAAACTTCTGAAGTTCAGCCAATTTGCTAAACAGACTGGAGAGGTTCAATGTGCACAGGCAGCGCTGCATCTCTTAAGTCTAGCTCAAAAGGTAATAGGAATGACAGAAATAACTTAGCTAAGATAAATAACCAATAAACTCAATGGACTGAAGAGGACGGAGAAGTCTCTGAGGAAGGCCTGTACAGAAACTTCCCAAGAGGAAGAGAACTCTGAATTATCATATGGTGTCTTCACTCTCGTTGCCGTATTTAAAATGAAAGAACTGGAATCCTCTTTTGTATTTTTAGTATTCCTGACTAAATTTTTAGAAAAAAGTTCCCTACAATGCAAATTAATATGAAGTGTTTGCCAGCTGCTTTTCTTACGTAATTGTTTCTGCTTAGAAGGAAATATTCCTGTTGAAGCAGGGGACAAATGGATTGATTTTTCCGAAGTTTTTCCCTCTGTAATCAGAGTGCATCACATACCTAGGTCTTACCATAAGCTAAGGATAATCTGTGTGTGGCAGCATGTTTTCCTAGGAAATAGTGAATGGATCCCACAGAACATGCAAAATGTCTGATGTTGATCCAGTGAATTTCAGGCTTCTGATTTATTGGAGTTGTTACTATTTAATGCCGCTGCTACTAATTATACTCATTAACCTCTCTCCAGCCACTCACTGTCAAGTGTTGTAGGCTTTCTGAAGCATTCTTAATTTGTTAAGAGCACTGATTTATGTTGCTGCTCGGGGAATGTAGGAGAATATTGATAGGTGAGAAGGAAGCCAACCACTTCACATTTTCATGGGATAATTATTTCAGTGATACTTTTCTGCTATAGGATACATGCATTTTAAGTGCAAAACACTGGACAGGAAAGCATATAAGCACGTGCTTAATTTGAGCATGCATTTAAGTGGTTTCATTAGGGTGACGTCTGATGAATGTGACTATGAGAAATTATTACAGAACTTAACACAGTTTAATGTTATTGAATTTCAATTATTTCATTACAGTTATAGTACCATAAAACTGGAGTCAAGCATTGATGTATCAGAACTAATGTGCTCAAGGGGTTTGATGTTCAAATTTATGTTAAGAGGAGTGTTTATTGTAGCAAAAGTGTCTTTCGCTAAGTGAGTGTAAATCCTTTTCTGATAGTTCATTCTCACACTCTTATGTGCTATTAAAATTCTTACAGTGCTGATTTGGTTTTGTTTTGTTTTGTTAAATGTGGCCTGTCCTTTTAAATGCTGAGGTAGCATCTGTTACTCGCTGTGTAAAGATTGCCACTTAGCTAGCTTTGTGTGCTTGCATCTATATGTTTACATTTACATTACAGTATATGATATTTTAGGAATATTTATTTATTTAACATTTAATAATAGTGCTAAAAAATATGTCCTTGAGTGTCTGCAAATCTGGTACAAATTAGGGAGCACAACTCAGATTTCCCCACATTGTGCTGGCAAGTGGTCTCAATCAGAAGTAATTTTCTCCATGAAGGCACATGCAGCTCACTCATCTGCCTCTCCTCAGCAGACACTGTTATTTGTATCAAATTATATGTGGTGGTTTCTCAGAGTGGACTACTGTGTCCACTAAGCCATACAGATTTCTACCACATTGACTACTTCATTGCTGTTACTAGTTGTGCTGTTTTCTGTTTTCTACTGTGTCTTGTTTATCTATGTTATTTGCAAAAAAGAGTTGAGATTTTTGTTCATATCAATACATATTCATGAATTGGAGTAAGTACCAAGTGAATAAGTAAACTACTCAACCCCTCTAAATCTTCTGTTGCGTACAGCATGATTATTTGCTTGATTTATAACGGAAAAAGTTTTTTTCAGAGCTTCGTGCAAAATCCAGAATGAGTTAGTAGAGACTTAATTTGCCTCAAATTAAAATACCCCCATTTAAGATTAGAAATTAAGGTTTTGCCTAGTGTGATTGGGAATTCTTAACTATTTATCATGTATCTAGCTAATCTGAAGCATTTCAGAATCACCTTTCCTTATATTGCACAATGTTCTCTTACAAACTGCTAATAGGAAAAGAATTGCTGAAATAAGAAGACAGACATCTAGACTATCTCTGGAATTAACTATTCATCTAAATTCTTAAACTGCTTAAGTTTGAAATTTTACTGCTTTAATTATTAAAGAGTCTAATCATATCTCAGAGCTGTTTATGGTCAGATCACTGTGACAGATGAATTTCAGTAGTAGCAATTTTTGGATTTTCATTGCTCTGTTATTATGGCTATTGGTTGTAAAGTCAAACTTAATCAGCAGTTATTGAAAAGGATTTTTCAGCAGAACAGGATGGGACCTTAACCCTGGTCCAGTTTAAATAAAAGTAGACATAGTACACCTTGTGCCACAAGTATTTAATAACATGATTAGTGTAAGTAATGGGAGTAATACTATTAAATTAAATAAACAATTTAAGAGAAATGCAGAAGGTAAAGTATGGTACTAAAGTAACTGATTAGCCTGTTTTTGGACTGTTGAAGGTAATATATCAACATAATAACAACTGGGGGAAAAGAAGCACTATCACAGAAAATAGTTGAAAGAAACTATTGTTTTTAACACATTTCTTTTTGACTATATGACTCTGTATTTTTAAGTATTTTAAATCACGGAAGAAGTGGCAGTAGCTTTTGTGCAGGTTGTGCCCTAGACAGAGGAGCTAGTCAATATTGAAAACTGACCTATAAGTCTGAACCAGGTAAATTCTTAGTTCTCTAGCTGATGTAATTTACTGGTACCAGCTAGAGGTTTTTGGTAACACATGACTAAGCCAGGCAACATAAGGCTGTGTAGTTCATGTCTGCATTTTTCAAGAATATGTAGTTCCATATACTCTTTATTGTGAGATTTTGAAAATGTATTTTTATTTATTGTCTGTTTGTGTGCAAGTAATTAGATGAAGTAGTCAAGAGTAGAGAATTCACCCTATTTATATTTCCTAGTAATGGCTTTGGATTTTAGTATTTTCTTTCACCCACTGTATGTTTGAGTGATAATTAAAAATGGCCACAGAAATCATTGATTTTGAGTTTCCATGAAACTAGCAACTGAAAAATACTTAATTTTGGTCTTATTTTTGTGAGTTGGTCTTACTCATGTTGAACAATGCCTTACTCTTTAGTTAAAATTATCAGTTATGATATACCAGCTCTGGCCATGGGCTGAATGTATTTTGACATTTAAAAAATGAAAGACAGCTCAACATGCATAAGACAGAATTTGTCCCAAAGATCAAGTTGTAGATGGGTGAATTAGACAAGGCAGCAGCTGCCTGAAACCTGGAAAAATATTTATGCATGGATCCTCTAACTTCAACAACAGTCATTGCTGGTGTTTGGGGAGCAGGCTCTGATGCCAGCCCTGTTGGGTGAAGCTCTGATGTGTGCCTGTATGCACTGGGATGAACCTCGCTGGGGCTGTACATGGGCTGCGTGTGCAAGGCAAAGCCTGGTGTAGATGCACGCACACCTCTGATCTCCTTGGGATGTGACAGCATTTACATTCACGTTTGCAAATGCTTGAGCATGTAACTTCAGGAAACGTTACATACCTGTTCGTACCTAGGCTGTATCTACAGTAGCATCAGTCACTATTTTTTTAGTCTAAGATGATTTAAAAAATGAAGTCCCAGTCCACAAAATGACAGATTTGAATCAGCGCTGTGGAGCTGGTGTGTACATTGTATTTCTTCTCCTTTCTTGGAAAGACTGTCAATGGAAATTATAAGGTGTGTTTCCATGACTGCTGCAAATGAAAGCATAGCAACTGCATTTCTGTTCTTTTCCTAATTAACATACAATGATGATTAGCTTGCTGATTACATATTGGTGACCTGATCAAACAAACTGGTTTAACATCTAGAAATCTAAGTGTCCTGTATACATGCCAATTGGATTACTTGCAGGTAAATTGCTTTTGCTGTATTTTGTAAAATACATTGTAAAAGTCAATAACAAAGAGCTAGTCATTCAGCAGGAAATCGACTTTCACTGAAAATGTTGACTGAAGTTTAAATTTTTTCCCCAGATTTAAAGTACTTGGAAAATTTATTAGGCTTATAGCTGCACTTGAAATGATGCAAAATATGGTATTAATACATTTTTATATGTGGCAAAAATTTACATTTCCCTAAACGAGCATATTTTTTGCCTAATTCATTTATCCAGATGTTACTAGGAGTACACAGTAGCAAATGGCTCTACAGACAATGCCACATACTAATAATAAAATGAAAGTTGAACAGTATTTCTGCTAATTTGTGCAGAACCCCTTGTGCTTTCATTTCATGAACCTGGACACACGAAAGGTGCCTGAAGTGCCCATGCTCAGCTGCAGTGCCCTGCTCCAGCGTGTGCTCGTGCTTTGTTCTCTCTTCTGCACAGTGCCATAGCCACTCTTCATTCCCTGTGCATATGCAGTTGCTGGATTTTTTCCCAGCGTGGCTGGAAGGTGCAATTAACAGTAATGGATACTTTGATAGTGAGAATCTTTATTTCTTCAGCCATAATAATAGCCCCTTATTTTAGGAGCTGTATTGTTGAATGACAGCTACTGTTGGCAAGTATGTGTCTACAGAAGTGGGTTCATTTGGTCAGATTCTCAGCTGGCACAGAGTCATATTTCCATGAAAGATAGTAAGCTATATTAATTTATGGAATCCCAGCTGGGAATCTCAATCAATTTCAATAAAAAGTAACCATCATATTCCTCTGAAGCAAGACTTGCACAACCTAGCCTAAAGTGAATTTTGCTGTTTTAATAAATGTAGGTAGTCACTGGTTCGTAATAAATTACATAAAATTAGAGTGTAGTCAATACTTGATTTCTTTAAAAATTTATTCCTTCCTTTTCATTGAACACAACAGAATCATTTATGTATTGTATCTCAGCATGATAGATTATATAGGAATAGTGTATTTAGTACCGTAAAACTATCATATAAATACAAATCACATTTTTTTTCATTAGCTAGGTGGCTTTCATTTTGAAGAAGAAATACTCAGTCAATTATAAATGAGGCTAAGCTTTCCTTGGAGAGTGAAATACATAATTTTTTTCATGCCTCAACCATGTATAATGAAATCTCTCTTTTGAAATCCAATCTTAAGATGGATTTTGAAACATACTGACATTTAATAAAATCTTTGTTAAATTAAAATATGTTCAGTTATTTCAAATCTCTATTTAAATCTAGGGTAAAATTCTACATCCTGCACAAGAGATGTCTTTAGCAAATAGTTACTATTAACCAGTGATTTTGAAGAGTGTGTATATAAGAAAGATTTTCATTTTTGAGTATATTCTAATTAGCAACCTTGATGTTATGTGTTATAATCCGTCTGGTGCTGTCTCTTCAAGAGGATCTGTAGCAATAGTATCTCTAGGTTGCTAGAAGAAAAGTCAAAGACCTCAGACTAACCTTTCAAATTCAAACTCATGCCCTGTTTTTGTAACTAGGTTGTGTTTTTGTAGCCCTGGGCTGGTAGTTTACCAGGACATTCGTTTGGCCTCTGTGAAATGAAAAACTAGTCTCTCGAGTCCTGTCCATTGACTGGGAATCTGTTAAAGAGTCTGGCATGTATGATCAGGGATACCATCAAGGGCTTGTTGAAGCAAAATAAGCTGAAGTTTGTACTTTCAAAACCTTTGTAGTATTTCACTGTTGTCAGTACTTTTAATTTGTTTAACAAAGCTTGTAAATGAACATTTTAAGTATTGTAATTCAGCATCAAAAACAATCACTAACAAACAAAGAGAAGGCTCTTCACTGTTTATGTCATCTTACAAATACAGCTTTGATTTCTGCTGTTTAAACTGTGTTTAATAGTAGAGCCCAATGAATAATGAAAAGGCCCCATGTGCGAGTATTATTAAGACATGTTATTAATGACACTTTGCATATTCTGATTTGAAGTCATCAGGAAAAGTCACTTTCAATTTCCATAAAATGTTATTTGTCCAATTCTAAGAAATGCTGAACACAGCTGTGAAAGAAAAACTAGCTAAAGAACACCAGTTAAAAGTTCACTAAGGTTTTTTTTCACATTGTCCTGTTAGATGGTTTTGCCACAGTGTTCCTGATTCTCTTTTAAGGGCCCCTTGAAGATGCCACTGAGGATGAAGAAGAAGAGTGCCTGTCTGAGGAAAACGATACTATCTCAAAAGAAGACTTTCCGTTGGAGGAAAGCTTTTCTGCAGAGTTTGAGCCTGAAAATCTGAGCTGTGAAGAAGTGGAATACTTTTGTAATAAAGGTAATCATTGTAGCCAACCTCTTGAGAGAATACTGGCCAAACTGTGTCCAGTTGGTCAGAGATTTTTTGGTTTAAAATGTACGAAAAGCCTAAATAATGCTACCTTAAAAACAGTAAAAAGGAGTCACTTGTGGAGTTAAGTCTGGTAAGGGATAAATATTTAAGTATGTTGAAAGACACTTTTCAGGGACATGAATCATCTTGCTGTAATATTTCCCTACAAGTGTTATTTTCTACATATTTAGCTGTAGAGAATAGGCCCCAGAAGTCAATTACTATCAGATCCGAAGCTAGCAATGCAGCATGTCTGTTCGTTGCTTCTCTGCCTAGGAAACATTGCTAGGAAAACAGATTGCGTCTGTAGATTCTAGGATTAAAATAGAGCTTCTTATAAAATTTATTATGCATGGTAGGAAACTGATGATTAGTGAAAGGATAACTTTTGAAGTTACAGATATCTTTTTGGTGCACTTGTTACTGGCAAATTGTTGAAGACTGAGGTATTTTAGGATAAGACACACCAATTCATTCTTACCAGTTCAGTCTGCAAGGTTGTGCTGTTTCCCAATCAGCTGACAGAAAAACACACTATTGTTATTTAAAACATTGAATTAACCTTCCTCCTGCCAGATATCCCCTTGATTGCTTTATTGTTTGTCTTCTGCAGGTAAGGATGCCTATCAAATAGCTGAAGTTGTTGTGGTGATGTTCTTCTATTAGTCCACAAATCCCTCGGGCATTTGGATATTGATGGTTTCTCTGTCTGCCTGTTCTTTCCCTGACATACACACTGACATACATTTTCTCATGATAACTTGATATGCTTCTGGTTTTGTATTATTTCCATCTGTCTTGGATAAAGTCGAATAAATCTGTTTGACGAGTCAAATGTTCTGACTGCAGAATATTTAGTCCTTCCTAGAGAGTCTTCAGTCATCAATGGCAAAGGCATTACAATGTATTTTCTACATGTCCTCTATGTAGTTTACATACTTTGGACAAAATAATTTCCTTCTTGCACTACAGGTTCTTGATACTTAGTAAGTCACCCTAAGAGATCAAAACAGTCTAAGGGTAGTTTGGAGTTCAGCTGCTACAAATCTTACTGTGAGGAGAGACCAGATTATAAATAGATTCTTTACAAACAGAAAGAATTTAGTACTGTTACAACTGCGATGTGAACTGGTACTACAATTACTTTGCGTACACTTGTCCACATACCTTTCAGACACCATTTTCCTTAGCTGGAAAAAAAGTACTCAGTACTCATCCTGTTACTGCAGTACTAAATAAATATTTAAACAACTGTTTGCATAATTGTTATATCGGTGCCTCTTGAATTCCTCCTGTCAGTGGTGGAATACTACTGCAGTGGTCCCACTATTAGTTCATACTATATTAGTTTGATATAGTTACCTCTCTGTACTTCTTACTGCATTTCCAGGGCCTACCAGTGGAAAATATTATGGTTTTGAGTGAAATCAGGAAAAAAATTTGATTTGTTTTTAAAAATAGCAATTAATATTGCAAATTCACATTGAATTTCAATTTATCTTGGATCTTCCCTTTAAATAAACACATCTTTCAGATAAAGCACTGAATCCAGGTTGTTGTATTGGAGAAGATCAGACATCAAATGGGCATACATTTAAATCTGAATCTTGATTATCTTGATTATACGTTTTGCTAAGGACATCTGCTGATTCTTCAGGCTAAATACCTTCTGACTTCTCAGCAGTCTGCAAGTGTGTTGTAGTTATAAAAGAATCTTAAGTCTCTCCAGTGCAACTGCTGCAGAAGAAAAGTTGAAAAGAAGATTTCTAAGGATCAAGGGGCACATAAAATTTCTAATCTACCTCCAGCTGAGGCAGTGTGACAAAAAGTCCCCCTTTGAAGCAAATTTGGAATATCTCTGGAAAAGGATGGAATGGGAGACTAGAAATGTGCTGGGTTTTTTATTAATTACCTCAGCTTCTGTCGAATGTCCTACTTCTTCAGGGTCACACCCTAAGTGTCATTATCATGAGGCAACTTATTTTTTCTGAAGATAAACCCTAAGAAGACAAAACTAATCTGGAAACCAAATAAATTTCTTTTGTGTCCTTTTCTTAGGGTTTGTGACTCTATTAGATAGTAAATACTAAAAAAGAGACTAATTCTCATTGGTTTTTTTCATGAATCAGTTAAGAATTCATAGCCTTTTGTTTTTCTTTGTAGTGCTTCAGTATTGAAATTAAAAGATGGTATGAGAAATAAGCTTTTCTTTTTTTCCTAGAAATATTTTCTAACATCATGAATGAAAATTCATTATGAAAATGAAAAAGCTTGAAAATGAGATGTGTACCAAATAGGTTAGAGAACAAATAAATGCAGTCTAATTTCTGTTTTGGGGGTCTGACTTCTGATTTTTCTTCTGCTCTTTGGTAGTATTGGCAGCCTGTAAATGACAAGTATTTTTAAATAAGGGAAAAATAAGTCTAGATCTGTGTTTTCTCATGAAACAGGTTTCCTTTTCCTCGAAATATGTCAGAACTGGCACGGGAATCCATTATGCTGTGTCTGAATTCTGCCCTTGCTAGTATGGACCATTAAACGTTCTAGAAAGTAAAGGTGTTTTCTTGGATATAAATTTTATCTGTCCTGTCTCCCCATTTCCCTCCCCTGGGGTTTCTTCCCAGCTGACCCAGAACAAGAGGACAAATCAGTAGCGGGGCTTCCTGCAAGAATCAAGAGGCTTGGGGAACAAGTGGCACAGCTGTTGGGGAGGAGGTGTTTGTGAGGCTTCATCCATGGTATGTTTTTTATGCTTACCCAGCTCTATAAATTCAAGTACCACCTGAAACCAGAGGCTTTTTACTATCCAAACTAGGTATTGAAGGCAAAAATTTACTGAAGTCACAACTCATTCTGAGGAATGAGAATAGAGGACTTACAGGTTCACACCTTGGTAACTTTGGCTTTTTGACTGAGGAGATTTTCCTGTCAAACTGTGCCTGATGGTATTATAAGCAAAGAACAGTCCCTTACTGTCTAAATTGCAAACAGAAATCTTTATAAAGCCATACTTGTCATTCCCACCTTACTAATTTGGGTTTGTGAGATAGATTCAGCAGAATAGTTGCCAGAATTAGAAGGTGAAGGAGAAAGCCTCTGCAAAGTATGAAGCAAATTAATCACATTGATTGAGCTACATGTCATTTTACAACTTCTCTGTTTTCAAAATTTTGACTTTCTGCTATTACTTTTCCCTTCTCCTTTTGCTTATTAATGGCTTTTATGACAAGGAACCTGGAAAATTCCTCCTCTCCCACACTTCTGCAATACCACAAAATTAACTTTGCTGCATGTGAATATTTATTCCTATGTGGTCTTCATTTACACTCAAATATGAAGAAGTGAACAACAGTTTAAGCATGTAAATATTCAAAGCTGAAATGGAAATTACCAACCTACTATTTGTCAGAGACTGCTTTAAGCTTCCAAATGATTTTTTTAACCTTTTGGATGAAGAGCTTCATAATAGATGGTAGTTAAATTTGATTTGTTTGCAGTTTTGACAGTGAGATTAGGAGAAAGGGAGACAGGGAATATTTTGGAAACAGGATAGTGATGTTCTAATATAAAACTGCACTGATCTCTATCTTTGAAGTAGAAACAAAAAATTTGGTGGAAGGTAGCCTTGATGATAGTGCATTGCATTTGAAAACAGGCTTTGAAAATTGCTGTTTATGTTTACTACAAATTGATGTACTGCCAGTAAAGACGGTATCTGATGATGCTGTCCACACAAAACCTATATTAGTCTGGAATCTCCCTTGCTGAATATTTTTTTTTAATGTCCAGATAGTGGGTATCTGGAATCAGAGTCTGTTTCAGATTAAGATTAATTCAGATTAAATTCAGATCTAGAAAATTTGTTATTTAAATGTCAGTATTTCAACAGTGTAAATAAGGAGAAAGTAGCCTATCTCCTGGGCAGAACAAGAATAGGCTAGATTTGGAAGCTAGGAGATAGGACATAAAGATTAAATTTTGCCTACTGTACATTGGAATAAGAAAATAAGGTGATGTTAACACAGATGAGAAGAAGTGAGCTGGTGTTTTAGGGCTAATAATTGCAGAAGGGCAGATAGAAGGAGTGGAAAAGCAACAGAACAATACAAAGGCCAAGTTGAAGGTGATGGGATGAAAATCAAAGTTCTAAATCAAGTTCATTTGTGAGGTGAAGTAGTTTGTAGTTGGTTTTCTAGTCTTAGATTGCTGTCATCCTGCCTAGATACCCTCAGGAAAAATAAAAGAAGTGTTCTTGTCTGTTACTTAGAAAGTTTGCTATGCACATAAGGTGATATATTTTACTCTCTGTAAACGGGAAGGAGAATGGAACTTTGGTGATGTCATAGTGGTGGAAACTGGCTAAACAAATTACAGTCCCTTGTGACCTTCCTAGCAAAAGTGTTCAATGAGTGTTTAACTTTCAAAGGAAAATTATCTTGAGTAGTAAGAGAGATCACTTGAGATTAGTAGATAGTCAAGTAGCTGTGTTCACAGAAGGAAAGAAGCAGAGGAGAAAATGGAGGAGGTGTGTAATCAAAAGAGAAGATGTTGGACTGTTGCCAGAAGAAGGAGACCAATGAAGGAATATCTGTATCTGCTAATTAGTGGAAGAATGCAGGTTCATTTCTTGCTGCTTGCCAAGACAATTATGTCAAATTCTCCTGTTCATTGCTTGTCATATGGCTATTGCTCTGGTTCCTCATGTTGTGGGCTTTCCATGGGTACTTCATCACACGGCAACACTGGCACCAGCCCTCAGTGGAAGGAGATTCAGTGGCCTTAACACTCCTGGTGGCAGATGGGAAAGCAAATGGTTTCTGCTTCCCAATGCTACCTGTGCTTCAGTTGGTGGCATAGGGTGATAGGGAGGATACATAGGGTGGGATGGAGAGTTGCTTTAGGATGCAATGATTTTAGGATCTGTAGCACACACTGCTATGTGTGTCTGTAGTGGTGTATGTTTGTAGCTGGGTGAGTGGTTTGAGTTCCTGATATATTGGTTATCTTTATTTGTGGGGGAAGAGGGAAATCAGTGGAATCCAGTGCATTCTGAAATTCAGATACAGTTTTCAGTCAGCAAGAAGGGAACTCAGGGAATATGCGGCCTGGTTCTATGTTTTCGTATTCTGCTTGGGCAGAAAGGGATGAGTTCCAAACCTGAACTAAATTTCCTGCTCATGTACATATACTCATGCTCATGTACATTGTTTATAGCCTGCCAGACCAGCTTGGGAACTGGAATTTTTTGTGTTAAACCATGTGACCTGATTATGCAGCCAGACTTGAGATTCAGAGAAACAGCTGCAGTGTGATTCCTCATATAAGAAAGCATGTACAAAGCTAAGTTCGTCTGTGTATTAATGTGTCCCTTCATACTTCATGTGCAAAGACATCATGCTACCATCTATAACACCAACCAAACTCTTAACATCCTGAAAATTATTTGTCTGTGTCCCTTTTTCCTCTGGAGTATGACGTTGTGTCTGTGTGTATGCCTGTGTGCATCTGTGTAACCATTCCTTGCTTCTTTCGTGTTATACATGGAGTGACTAACAATATGCTTGCTATTTTCTGCTTCTGGATCAAACAGTAGACTTATGCCTTTTTTGTTTTATTTTTCCCCCAGTTTCTAACCAGAAACCTTTTAATCAATACTTTTTTTTTTCCTTTTCAGTAATGGATTTCATGACAAATTTCTACCACTTTTGCTATAGCAAGTGGAAGTAGGATCAGCACAAGGCAGCTATACCATAATCACTTTGAGCTCAATAAGGAGATCTTTACAGGCAACTTTGTTCTTATTTCTTAACGGGATTAAGAAGCTCAGCTCCTTAAATTCTTGCATATAACACTGACATTTCGATGGTGTGTTTGGACCAAGGAGTTCAAAGAGAAGGAATAAAAAGGAAAAGCCAATATGACTTTGTTTTTTACCTTGCTGCAGGAGCTGTTTGTGCAAATCGCCTATAAGCTTATTGACCTGAATCTTTGACTCCTTGTTTTCTCTGGATTTGGCTGGAGTGTAGACACTGATAGAGCACTGATAGAGGTGATTGCACAGCCCTCGGCTTTGCTTGGTACCAGACACCCCCCCTCCCTGCGCCTGACATTATCTTTCCCTGGCAATACTTCTGTTCTGCTGGAGCTCATATTCCTTTAATTTTTTCAAATTTATTTTAATTCATTGCATTTTATTTATGTAGGCTTTCTGGCTAAATGAAGGATACATTCATTCTTTTTGGTAATCAGAGACAGAAGAGGGATGTATCTATTTACATCTCCTAGGATAACTAGAATATGCATAAGAACTCATAGCACTACTCCTTCCAAAAATGCAGTAGTTACCTTCTCCTGACTTGTCTGCATGTTTGTGACAGTGCTGGATTCTCATGTTCCCAGAGTAAGGGTTCCCTTATGTTTATCTGTGTCATATTCAGCTGACACAACTTTAGAAGATGAGGCTGGAGGACCTCATCACTCTCCACAGGCACCTGACAGGAGGTTGTAGTGAGCTGGGGGTCAGTCTCTTCTGCCGTGCCTGCAGTGAGAGGACAAGGGGAAATGGCCTTGAGCTGAGGCAGGGGAGATTCAGATTAGGTACTAGAAAAACATTTTTCACCGTTAGGCGGTAGGGTGGTCAGGCACTGGAATAGGTTGCCCAGGGTGATGGTGGAGTCACCATCCCTAGAGGTGTTCAAGAGGCAGCTGGATCTAGCTCTGGCTGATGTGGTTTAGGGCTTTAGGGGTTACAGCGACAGTGCTGGGTGGACAGGTGGACCTGATGATCTCAAAGGTCCCTTCCAACCCTGACAATTCTATGATTCTAATCTTCCATACTTTTTGTCAGATGCTGAATATTGTCAAAGAAAGGAAGGGGTTTTTCTGATAACAGCCTTTGAACAATGCTAAGTGAGATTGGATCTAAGCAGGATGGAAGGGGACCTTTTTCATGTGAACATCAGCATTTGCCTTGTGCTTTGCTTCTTATGGGTCTCATTCCTTCCTGTTACTGGAGCTCAGAGGACCACCTGTTTCCTTGCCAGAAGGGAAAAGAGATAGCTGGAAAGGTTGGAGTGATTTTTATTTTTTTTTCACCATTCACTAGAGAGCATGCAAAGGCTTCCCAAATAAGTAGTACACGATTGTCTATTCTGTACTTCTTTTTATATACTGATAACCCATGTTTAAACTTGTCAGGCCATATTTTCAGTCCAGCTGAAATCTATGTAGGTATTAACATAAACTTGAGTTGGATAAAAATTTGACCTGACTTAAACAAACAAACCCTTCTTCTAATCAAGACATTAAATAATTGGTCATCAAGCAGAAAATTATATCTCAAAAAGAAAGTAGAAAGCTATTTCAAGAAATAAATACATAGATCCAAATAGAAAACACTATTTTAACTGTACAGAATTAAAAAGTGAGAGAAACACTTAAACAGCTTACTCAACTTTAAGCAGTTTATCAAAGCAACTCCAGCCTTTTCAGTCAGCATATTTTGGTTTTCTTAAGAACAATCAAATTCTGAATTATATCACCGCTAGGGATAGAATTCACAAAGGGATTATTTGGTTACAACAAGTAGTGTAATGTCCTCTTTCTAGAAAGTCAGAAAACTTGAACTTGGGTTGACTTAAATTTGAGCTCAAATTTGACAATATGAAGTACAAATTAATAAGGGTAATCTTCTTTAAAACATGAAATGCACAAATGACAAATTTCACCACATGTTCTTAGTTTGTGGGTACTGTACATCTGTTTCTAATTTTATTTATAATGAAGGTCCATTTTGTCTCTTTTTTTGTCTGATGGTGTCCTTGACACAAAGTTTCTGAATACTTCTGAAGAGTTCTAAGACATGGCTGAAAAAATTCTTGTCAGCCCAGGCCCAAAAAGCAGACTTGCTCACAGGTTATGTACTATATGGGTATATTTGCAGTAATGTAACTCTGAAAGTATCAGTAAAAATAAATTAAGCAAATGCCACATATCATTGGATAAACATTGATAAGACAAATATTATTGCTGGTTAGATTCTTCTGCTGGATAGACAAAAAGAAGCACATTTTTATGACTGCTAAGTCTTTTTTCTTGACTTTGACTCACAGAAACCTAGACTGATTTTGAAATCATGTGTGATACAACATGTATGTGGAAACACACCTGTAATGATAGGGAATTGGCTGCTTTTGATGTTGGAGCATCTGAGGTGTTGATTATTTCAAATAAAAACACCCAGTAGTTTTCAACAAGGTAAATTAAATTTTCACTGTGTAGGAACAGGTACCTATTGCTACTTGTATGTAGTCACGTGTGGAAATCACATAAAAACTGGATTTGTATATAGTAATGATTTCAGCTACAAAGTATAAAATGAGGTGTTCTTGGCTGGATGAAGAATTATTATAGGAGATGGAATATTTCTGCTGTAGGGATGGGACAGAATTGTTATATAATTAAATTCAAATATGAACTTGCAGAAGAGCCTTCAAACTTAGAATTTGAAACTTGTTAGAATTTCTCTGATACATACTCTCTGCTCTGCTGCAGGCTGGTTTAGACTTTCATGGATTGTTCATTTCCATTGAAATAATTTTTGAAAATTATATTAAGCAACAGTCTTTATTTGTGGCATGTAAATATCTTTTAAAATGTGCTTCTGCTGCTTTTCTAATCAAGTGCTTAGAGCTATGTAGTTTGAACCCCAGGCTAGCACTTGCATATGTCTAATAGAGTTCTTGTATTTGAAGTTTTAATGGGGAAAGATTGAAAAGATGCAAGNTTTTTTTTTTTTTTTAAATATCGATAGAAGCTCTTGAGTAGCCAGTATATCTGAAAGATGCTCCTTTGTAGCACTGGTGTTTACATTGCTCCCTAAAAATTAGAAAATATATATACATATATATATGAACATATATATATTTAAAACCCATTAATGAAAAGAAAGTCAGGAATAAAATTTAGAGAACACTTTCACTGTTCTGCAGGAAATACATTTGAATGAGTGATCCTTGTCTTGAAAGGACTTCAAAAGCAAACAGAGGCAATAATGAGAACATATCAAACATGTAGAGAAAGAGGAAGGCCAGACTCAGTCTAGATGAATGTGCTGCACAGCAGTGTCTTATCCCAGGAGAAATGTGCTGTAGCTGAAATGGTTAGAAATAATTGACACTGCTTTTTAACATCATCACTGTGCTGAAATGTAATGTGTCAAGATGTCATTTTATTAAACAAAGTGGTGATTTTAATAGGAACCAAAATAGTTTCATACCACTATTTTGGAGAGCTAACGACTTGCACATATGTAGGCACTCACGAGCACACGAATATTCACAGACTGTTCTTAAAGTTAGGGAAAGAGACAATGCATTTTTTCTGAGACTTGCTGGATTAATAATTCTAAAGGTTCTTAGGGCAAATGGAAACATACAGTTTTTTCAAACGAGGTTTATCCCAGGAGAAATTATGATTGTTAATCAGCATGACAGAAAACAATAATTGCTTGCAAAGAAGCAAAGTATTGAGGTGATTAATGTAATCTGAAATAAAATGCAGTAGATTAACTTGTTCAAGTGTTGGTTTCTTTCAGGTACGTTACCAAATCAATCATCTGAGGGCCAGATTTTGCTCATACTTTCTCTATTTGTAGAGTAGGGTGTCTCATTTGATTTTTAAGGGCTTCACTGAGATTATTTCTGATTTCTCTCAGATTAATTGATAACAGTCCAGTAGTGATAGCACCAGATCTCTTCCTCTGTCTCTCTGCCCTTGCAAGGCTTGTAGAGTAAATCCATTTGCATGGCACTTTACCCACTGTAGTTGCTTATCTTGTCCTCACATCATTTGACAAAGTGTGGAAACATCCTTCCCAATTTATTGTGATAAATTTTCACAGTTCTTTTACCGTTCCAAAAGCTTATATAATTTTTTTCATTATTTGATACCCAGAATGTTTTATGTCTGTGGAAACCTGTATTGCCATTGCAATTAGAGTTAAATATAGACATAGAGTACTTTAAAAAGAGATAATCCACAGGAAGGTTAGTTAAGGCCTGTTAGATGTCATTGGTATTCTTAAGAATAGTGTGTGCTGCTAAAAAGTAAGTCACATTGAATGAATTCAGTATTTGTATTTTAGGTTGTATATGGTTTATTTCAAAGTTACTGAGTATGGCTGCTGAAGAGAGGTTCCTGGCAGCAATTCTCAGTTTACAGTGTGTTTCTTAGGATTCAAGAGCAGGATTATCAGTGTGTGTAAGCTCTGATGCTGGTTGCAGGCATTGAGATAAAGCGAGTAACAAAGGACAATTTTTGATTGCTGATCTATAGTTTCTGAAGCTCTGGTATCTCGTTCATATGTATAGTCTCAGAATCCTTCTTTGGTTGGATCTGGAATTACTGCTGCTATGGCAGAAAGGAGAGAGCTCCCTCCCCCTTCTCGGTAAGTTGCACTGGTCTGTCACCATATGTGAGGTTGTGTCCTTGCCAAATGGAAGGCTACAGGGAGCGACTCCCCAAGTCTTTGCATAGTGTCTATTTTCTCTTTTGGCAATATAGAGTGCTACAGGTTTTGCAACAATTTATTTCTGAACTGATTTATTACAATTGAGAAGTGATGTTTCACTCTGAACAGCTGTATGAGGATGTTAACAATTTAAGTTTACATTTATGCTGCCAGCAAGAAGGAAAACAAACTGAATTTCAAACTTTTAAAGTTCTCTCACTCTAATAAAAGCTGCTCGGTGCTTTTTGTGACTGGTACAGTCCTTCACCAAAAGCTATTTTGTCTGATGATAAAACCATGAGTGTATGAAGCTTGCACATTTTTCATCTCTTTTATGACCTTATCTTTGGTGAGCGGCTTCTGTGAAGGTATCCTAACTATAGGAAGCACCTGGTAAACATACGTGATATCTATGCTGTGATAAGCAGTTGTGAACAAGAAAGTCGATCTGTCAGTTCTGAACTGTTCATTGTTAAAAATACTTTGTTGATATAGTTGATTGCAAAATACATTATAGAGTGCCTAACAGCTGCTGTAACATTCCTAGTCAAGAAAGTTCAATACTTATATTGTATGAGACTTTCTGTAAGAGCCTAATACTGATAGGAACAACATGGATTAAAACAGCAGGGTTGAGAAGAACTGCTAACCCATGTGCTTCTTTAAAATACCACAACTACTTGTGGTACAAGCTGATTAAGTTCAAATTGGGAAGTCTTTAATTTGTTAAAAAGATTAAAGTGAAATTACTTGTTAATATTCAAGTCTCTCTTTTCCTACTTGTCAGTGTTGTCAGAGAAGTTGGAGTTCTCTCTGTCATGTTTCTGGTAATATGTCTCTTTTACAGTCTTCAGATTTCCTGACCAACTTTATCACATTGAATTACAGTGAATTGTCTATTGGATAAACATTAGGCTATTTAAACCACATTAAAAAAACTTGAACTGTTTCTGAAGACAAGAAAAACAGTCAATGCTGTTAAGAAATTGTAAGGTCAAGATGAAATTTCTATCCACATTACAGTATTGAAGCTGTTTGAATAAGACTTTTTTTTTCCCCTCTTAGTTAAGCAGCATTTTGTGTATTCAGCATTTCAGCATAAGTCAGAGATTTGTTTCACCCAACTTTAGCTGACTAAAGATAGGTTCCTAACCTAAGCTGTGTGTTTAAGAGGATGATTCATTTCAGCTCTCTCAGAAACCAAGAGGGGTCTCATATCTCAGGCATCCTCCAATAAGATGAATCACTCAGGAGGTTTCTTTCTTCCCTGCCTGTACGAGTGTCTGCATAAGTAGTCTGGACTAGCTTAACTTTCAGACATCTAAGGTTAGAGGTGATGAGTTCTGCCAAAAGTGTAACTTTAATACCAAGTATAGAAAAGTAGTGGAAATTCTAGTAGATTTACTTGACTCAACTGAACATAGTTTATGGTATTATATGTGCTTGCTCATAAGAGTATTTTTTCATGCAATGATCATTTAAAGGACAGAATTCACTTACCAGGCTTAGTTACTAAGAAGCAACTGCTTAAACCTGCTTAAACAGAAGCAGGTTTCGCTTCATTTTAGAGTACTTATCATTGCTTTTATACCACTCTTTGGTGCTGATGGGAAAAAGTTATTTATCCTTTAACTTAAATACAAAATGTCATTGAGCAGCAAAGTAAGGGGGAAAGTCTGAGAAAATACAAAATTAGAAAGGATTCAACAAATTAGTAGCAAATGCCTAGTATATATAGGCAAAAAGCACTTGTTTGAACTTGGAAGAAAGAAATAATTAATGCCCTGGATCTAGTTAAATGTCTACACCTGTAAATTGAAGAAAAATGTAATCAGTTCTAAATCAAATATAAAAAAATAGTCTTATTGAGACTGAAAAGTAGTCAGTGACTGAACAGAAAGAGTAAACAATGGAAAGAGAGTAAATTCTGAAAGGAAATAAACTCCTTTGTGCTAAACAAATCTTAGCTGCTAAAATAGCTTAAAGTATGGGGAAAGAAAAGAAAAAAAAACCTTGAGAGATGTGCTTTGTTATCAGCTGTTCTGCCAAGCCTCCTTTTGGCTTTTTAAAGTTGCTCCAGCACCAAATGGACCGTCTTGGTTGCCCATTTCAATCTGACTTTGATGCTCAGCTGAGCCTGGGATAGACTTCACTCCCTGGTGGATTTGGAAATTGACAGTAATGTACCATTTGCTGGTTTCCCAAGCAGATTGGAGTAGTGTGGGGGAACAGCAGAAATCAGTGTGGTGATATTTCAGGTGTGTAATGAATGCACTTGTGTCTCGGTTTGGGAGACAAAGGTGTTCAGGAGGAAATGCTTAGGGATGAGTGCCTCCTCCCAAGGGAAAAGGGCTTCCCCTCTTCCCTCCGCCAATGAAACAAATTAACAACAACAAATGAAAGTGGAGAAAAAAAGGTGACTATTTATTAACCTGGAAAAAATCCCCAAAAGCTATCTATTAACACAAAATGAAAGTGGGAGAAACAAAGAGAAGAAAACGGGAGAAGGGTGCCTGCAAGGAGCCGATGGGGCGCAGTGGGCGGAGCTGGTGGATCTTGGTGACTCTGTGTCCTCACTCACGGGCGTGGCGTTCCTCGCAGCTCCGACCGGCCGGGGCCACCCCGCAGGCTCCCCAGGCTGGAGAGACGGGAAGGAGGGTAGGGAGGCCAGGGGGAGGGAAAGGAAAAACAAACAAAACCTCTTTCAAACTAGCACAGGACGGAGAGCCGTCCCCTCACGAAGTCTCGGTTGAGAGCCGCCAACCTGCCGCCTCTCCCAGAGCCATTGACCCCCTCAGCCGTCGGGCTGAGCTGCTTTTAGAGCTGCCTTGCGTGTGCCGGTTAAACTGGCCCCAGCTCAGGCCCCACCCCTCAGGTCTATCTTAAAGATACAGCGGCAGTGGGTATTAAGCAGGCAGGTAAGGAATAAAGTGGTTTCATAATGTCACCACAGGACAACTTGGCAGTTGGAAATAATAGAAAATCTCAATGAAAATAATTAAGAATGCTTCTAAGTGCAAAGCAAAGTTTTCCTTAATGTAAATTCTACACATTTTATCTACTCTGTTTGCACAAGACATGCATCAATTCATGAAAACTTGACTGTGAAAACCATGTAACAGTATACTTCATGAAACACTGAAAGAGCAAGTTAATGGAAAGTTAAGGCATCTGCTAACATACATTTTCAGATCTTTCCTCGTCTCCCAAATACTTAATTACTGTGTACTATTACTAGTTTGTGTACCTTAGCTGTTTGCTTTCCAGCCCAGTCTTATCACATGACTTTTTCCTCTTTTAATTCTAATAGTTCCTTTGTTTGATATTCTGGTTAGTTGCACTGATTGGAAGAATGTTGAAATTTGCAGGCTAACACCAGATTGGCATATATTATAACCTGGAAAAACTTAATATTTTGGAGGTTAAATTATTCAATTATCTGTGCTTCTTTTCTGTCTAAAAGAATTATTATTTCTAAATTTTGCTGTTGTTCTGATTTAGTACATACAGCTCTATTATATACAAAGAAGAAAAATATTTGCATTCTACACAAAGAACATTCTAAGAACTTTCTATGTTGGTTATACATCTTGAGTTAGAAAACAAGAATTGCCTTTGCTGTGAAGTGCTTTCCAACGTTTTTGAGAAAACTGGAGTTAATCTTGCCAGGTCTGAACTTAGGAAAAATTTCCTTTGTGTCTCTCCAATGAAAGACAATTTTTTTCTGCTTTAAGTAGCTATGAATATAGAAAAATGAAGGTAAAAATATCCAATAGGTTCTTCAGTTCACCCAAAGACAGCAGAATTCTGATTACTACAAAGTAACTTTACAAATGCTAATTCAAAATGGGCTAGTTGCTTAAAAACAAATAATTGCTAAAAGTGCTTAGCAGAAACTTGATAGCTTTTTCAGCACATGAGTATTTAGGACGTTCTTCTGAAAGATAACTTCAGATTGAACTGAAGCATGTGAACTTCAAATGCCTGGCTACAGTTATACAGCCAATTTAACACAAAAATTATACTAGATATTTGTGTTGTATTAAAGTTTTATTTTACAGACTACAAATGTCTATGAATATTCTGGACTATGTTTTTAGTAGCACAAATACACAGAACTATAGTTTTGTAATCAAACTCTGGAGTGATTATAGTATTGTGTTTGTGCAAGTAGTAGTTTATCAGGCTCTTATACGTCACATTTGAAGAACTCTGTTCTGTGAATGCACGGAAGAATATGTTTTTACAAGACATTACATGTGCACATGAAGTTCATACTTTATAGTGTTTGTATATAATCACGTACTTGAAAACTCTGGGTCACAATCTTACCCGGTATAAATATAGCTCCAGTGATAACGTATGGGGATCTGGGCATAGTTTGTTGTAATCACATTTCTTTACCTATGTTGCTAATTAAAGCTTTTGTTATCATGAGTGGGGAAAAAATTACAAGTTACTGCTTAATTGCTCTGCTTTTGGCTCCTTCTTGGTCTCCTGTTGTTAAATCAACAAAGGGTCTGATTTTTCACATTGTAAAATACACAGTATTTGTTTTTCTAGTGCTGACACTTTTTTGTGGGAGACCATTTTTAAAAAGTATCCTTCAGGTTTGATAAAAAAATTAAACCGTAATTAGTCCTATATGACTGATACAGTTAATTGTGTAGATTTGACTTTTTCTTTCCATTCTTCTTAGTGTCTTCCTATGCATGAGTTTCTTGGATAGGTTAGTATTAAAAAAAAAATATATACAAATTTGTAAAATCTCAACCTGGAAAAGCCTTTAGAGATGTCACTTAATGTGTTACTGTGGCCAGTGTTTTGTGTTAATACTTGAATCCCTCATCTTCAATGTAGTTTTCATAGTGGTTGTTACAAAGTATTTTTGCATGGAGCTTGCCTAGAATGTTTGTTTACCTGAAATAACTGCACTTTCAACAAGCAGTTCTTCAAATAAAAAGTAAATGGTCATCTCTAAAAATTTAACCTTATCATAACTTTCTGTGTGTCCTCTATATGACTTTGTAGTGGGTAGTAATGGAAGACAGACAGACATTTTCAGGTACTTCTGGATGGTGAAAATTCAAAAATTCATCAGAAATGTAGTATTTCTTTAAATAAAGCTTGATAGGGAGAAAATTACTTTAGGGACCTGCTGGTATATTATGACTTTAAGGGTAAATTCCTTAAATGTTGAAATACCATGGATTAGCTTTCCACCAGTTGTGTGAAAAAGCAAAATGTTTAGTGGACCATGTTTTTGTTCTGAGTGTCATTTATGTGCCATGCATAAGAAACATTTAGGTGTCAATTCAATAGCACCCATAGCTGGAAGCATATGTTCCTGGGGGGGAACAAGCTGATTTCTTTCTCTCCTTCGTGCATACAGACTCAGTGACTTTATGTGCTTTGGTTTACAGAATTAGGTGCAAGTTGTGATTCTGTTTTTTAAACATATGGAGTAAACACTCTTCTCCAAGATTTCCTCTCCATGGAACTGGAAATACTGGATACTCAGAGCTTCTTTAAGTCAGTGGGAACTCATGAATGTTTACATGTCTAATATTTTTTTTTCATTTTCTCTATGTTTATAGACATTAATATGTTTTCACTTAGGCATATAAGCAATTGTTTGGATGTTATAGGAGCTCTGCTTAGAAGTCACTACTGAAATATGTCAATACTGTGTTTTTTGGTGTTTTTTCAGGCAATGAAGAAGGCATCCAGGAGGCAGCAGAATCTGACGGCGATGCAAGGTCAGAGAAAGCAGGGCAGCATGCTGTGGAGACTGAAGACTGGGATGGGCCAGGTAGGGAGAAACAACTGAAAGCCAAGAGAAATTTCTTGAACTAGACTCCAATATATATTAATTTCATTTTTTTAGTAGACTGTTATGCTTTGCATTTACTTTTAATGGACTGTCTCTTTTATGATCCATTGGGTTCCAGGATATTGACAGGTAAGTACTGAGATGAAATTCTTGAGTGAAAAAAATGTCTTTGGTTATACTATTTTGTAAACTGTTCAACCTAAAATGCCTTATGTACTTGCTTGATGTAAAGGAAAATGTTCTTGCTACTTAGAATTTTAAGATTAAAATTTATCAGTAAGTTCTTTCTTTAATGGTTGAATTAAGGGATAAGTGCTTCTGCTCTCTGTTTTCTGAGGTTAGAAGACCACCCAGATGCTTTGGTCTCTTCTCAGGCTGTATGCCAACATTTAACAACAACATGTTTAGCTTAACAAATAGGTATGATGTCTACTAACATTTTCAACGACTTTTTTGACCTCTTTGAGCCAGATAGAAATCACTTAGCATACCTGGTCACTGGTTTCAGTGGAAAGAGAAACTCCAACTGCAGTCAATGAAGTGTTAGAACTTCACATTAAAACAGTAATTCAAGGTAACATTTTCTACTTTGTAAGTGAAGATGGTGCAAGCATAATATTGCTAAGACGTATTGGTAATATGACAGTACTTTTAAGTATCTGTTCAATATAAATATGTAAAACATCTATTGTACTGTAAAAGTACCTAAGGCAAAAGGCAAAATTGTATTTCTCAATTAGGCAATTCTGCAGTTGAATGCAGTGTTTTCATGGGCATGGACTTGGGAATAGGCCTTAAAAATCCATTATATTGACCATAATTTAATAAAACTGTTGCAAAATGTGCATCTGAAGCCAAACATGCTCTAGCAATAGCTGTATCTCTTATAGAAATTTTCCCTCAAAAGGATGAGAACATCAGAAGAGAGCTCCAGAACCATTCTATCAATAATTTATAATGCAATAATAATATTTCATTAGCAAAATTCCTATATTTCAATCACATTTTCATCCTTGCTTGATTTTGCAAATTACTGTATGCTCTTCATGAAGAGAAGAACAAAACTAATGGCAATTTTCTGAAACCAGTAGCTGGAAAATACAATGCAAACAAAAATGAAGACATAGTATATCTAATTATTATGATACCATTTAAAATGTTTTTGATGATAATACACAAAGAACTTGATATTCTATACAAAGCACTATAGTGTTATGTGAAAACAAGGTTTAGTATTACACTACTGTATATTTAAAATAATGCAAAATACATGTGTGGGTATAGCAGAATTGCCTTTTCTAGCTGCACAGCAGAATTCAAAGCTGTCAGTACTTACCATGTTATTTGCTTTTAATTTCATTATAAGTAAAGTCTATCTGAAATTTGTAATTTTTTTTGCATTTTTAAGTGTATTTCAGCATAGTTGAATATTAATTTCATGGGCTGTTACTGCTTTTTATATGCACTACCTTATTCAAAAGTTTCTGAGATCTTTTATGACACTGATATAAAAAAAGATATTTTCATTTTGTTGGGAAAAAATTCAGTCAAACAGTAGGATGTGTTTACTTCTTGTAATATTTATTGGTAGCTTTGAAATGCGATAAGATGGAAATCAAAGCTGAATGTGGGAAAATTCCTTTTGACTTCTAGAAACTGATGACCACCAGTATCAGTATGTATATTTTATTTAAATATTGATTCTTTACAAGGGTATAATATGTATGAAAAAAAGGAATGGATATATACCACATCCCATACTCTCTGTCATGCATGAAATGAAGTTGGTTACTATTGACATGGAAAAAGAAGCAATCAACAGAAGATCATTTTCAGCCATTCAGTACAAAGATAATATCTTTCAGTTTTTTGGAGAAAAACAAAACAACAAATCATGAAATTTCTGCTTATTTAGGAACATATTTTAGCACAGCTCAAACAGAGACATCGAAAATTTTGATTCAACAAATTTACCAACTGTGAGTAGAGGCAAAACCTCAAAGGGCAGATGATGCTGCATTCTTTTTTATCTGAGCTGTCTCTGGTCTCCTTACCTGCTCTGGTAAGGAAAGTTCCATTTCTGAGAGGTGGAGCCTCTCAGAATCCAACAACTGTGTTCTGCATGATGCAAGTTGCTGTCAACTGGTAATGCGAACTATGACAACTCAGGAATTTATATAAATAGTAGAGCTGTTTTGTTATTTTAGTATTTGATGTCTCTTTTTTGCACTAAGGGAACATATTGTGACTTTCAGAGCCAGTACTTGTCAGGAACTGAAAAATTAAGCTTCTGGCATTAATTAGAGTTTTATTTTGTTTGAAAATTTGCATTGTTAAATGGTTCACATGCATTCCTAAGTCTTTGTAATTAGAGTACTTTTATGAAAAAAAATCTAAAGTTAAATGTGCTGTAGCTTCAAAGAGTTCCTGCTGAAGCAATATTTCAGATCTCAGACTCTTGTGACCTTCACTGGCCATCAAGGAATTTCAGAGGTACTGCCTACTCTGTGTAGCCTGACTGTTTTTCAACTACCTTCAGTTTTCACTGTTCTTACCTTCAATTTTTAAAAATTCCTTTTCAGTGGAACCACTCTGAAATAATGGAAACTGAGGTCAATATGCTGTATATAAATACACAGTGAGGGACCTGATCCTTTATCTGTTTTAGCCAACAACTAAAGTCCAAGGAATAGAAAGAATCTGAGCAGCAAGGCTGAGTTTAAACATGTTTTACTAAAAAGACTTAGTTTCTAAATGTGGAAGCAGAGGTCATTTTATGGCCTTACAAATGCTGTTTGCCTTGGTGCATGGAGATAAATAGTTCTATAGCCTTTGTATTATTGTCAGGATGTCAGTGCATGTGAGGGCTGTGCTTTAACACATGATAAACAGAAAGCACATCTCCTATATGGCTTCTACAGGTCACCCATCACGTCAGAGAATATGATCATTCTGATTTCTACTGCATGTATGCTTCATACTCCTGTAGCAGAACTTCCTTAAAATCTCTGAAAACTTTAGATACCACACACTTCGAGTAAAATATTGTTAAGCCAAATAGAAGGAAATTATGTATTATATGGCATCTTGAAAGATAAATTGTTTACAGATTTGGAAATGAATGCTTGTTTGTCATTGTCCTGTGGTGGATACAAGTTCAGTCCACACAGAAGAATCCAAGTGGATGTAACCAGATGATAGGAACTATAATACCAGGATAAAAGGAAAAAAAAAAAAAAAAGAAAAAAGAACCCCTAAAAATCTATCAGTAGCTTCATTAATAAGAGTAAGATGACATTTTAAAATGTGGCAAGAAAAAAACAATTAAAAAATTGGTATTGATCTATTACAAGTCATAACTCAATAGTTAGAGGGGATAGGCAAAAGGATAAAGGAATTATTTCTAGTTTGCTTAAATTGTTTGTGCTGTAAAGCCTCTTTGACTGTAGTTCATGACTGTACTTCTGTGCTAGCTAATTTAAGCAGTCTGATGGTTTTAATTTAGCTCTTTCAGGAGCTAGATGACCCAGCTCTAGTGTTCATCTTCAGTTTCAAAAAAGGTTTGATATGATTTCTCAAACGTTTTCAAAACCAGTAAAGGTTGGTGTTGGTAATGACAGACCTGTCCACATGGCAGTGGTTCCACTGGGAATAAAAGGGGATAAGTGATGTAGGATGCTTTTATTAAGAGGGTGTTAGTAAGAATGCCAATCTGTATAGGCTTATAGAAAGAAAATATGCCTTGTAAAACCAACATAATATGTTACATGAGCTAAAGTATATTTAATTATTTGCAAGATGTTTAGAATGAAAAAAAAAGCTGAATAATGGATAGATACTGCTATTGGCAGAGCTGAATATCTTGCCATGTTAGCTGCAGCAAAATTTCAGTTTCAGTTTAATTAAATGTAAAGTTATGTGCTATGAGAAGGTAATAAATGTTTACATAGAATCGTTAAAGTTGTAAAAGACCTGTAGGAGCATCAGAAAGCAGGGTCTCTGAAAAAATCTTGACATTTAGTGAACGGGGGTTGAGCCCAAAAGAGAGAGTTGTGGTTAAAGGGTATGTTTGACTCCTCAGATTACTTTTCTTGTCTGGTCAGCAGTGTTGTTTGGTACTGAAACAGGGTTCTGCATCCTGTGGTCACACTTCAAGAATGATGTTGAAATTTGTAGCAGGTTTAGTGGAGAGCCACTAGAATGTTGAAAGGACTAGTATTATAGAAAAGTCTAGGTCCTTTTCCTATTTATTTTATGTAAGAATATATTAAAGTTATATTAAAGGGTAATCTGATTACAATCTACTTTAAATTCAGAGTGAAAATCTGATAACAATGGGCATCTCTTTCTAGCAAAGTATCAGAAGATTAAATGGATGTTGAAGCTCCACAGTTTCAGACACAAGAATGGATTTTAGTGCTTAAAAAGTCATTATTGAAACATTTTATGAAAAGTCCCTTATCTGTCATTAGAAATATTTGCATTCAGGATGAGATACTTTCCTAAAGAACACGATCAATTTATGTGGCGAACACTGGACTTTTAAAATTAGATTGATTTCACTGGGGCAGAAATTTGACTGACTGACCATGATAGTTCCTCGTAACTAAAATGAGATTAATAAATGAGTATACTACCTATGGCTTGTATAAATATTGTACTATTTGGATGCATTTATAATGAATAAGTACAAGCAGCTCTCTATATAAGCAATTCCCAATTTTTATTTCTTCAGTAACTGCTTATTAAAGCTTTGTTAAGAATGATAACGTCTCTGTGCTTTTCTCTATTCTGTAATTCTCTATTACTCTGAAGTGATAAAACAATAGAGTTGAAGACATCATATACCTATTCTGTAATATGCAAGGGAAAGTTTTTTTCCTGTAGACAGATGGGACACAATTTTCTAGGTCTAACTAAGTGAAAAAGTTTTTTCCAAATCCACTGCACCATCCTGTGTGCTCGATTCTTTTGACTTTCTTCCCGCAGTTCCAAAAAACAGTGAGGGTTTCAGCCATTGGTGAAGTTGTATCTGGCTTTTAAGATAGAGAAATATTGTCTTTTACCAGCTGAGGAACTAAATATAGGGCATTTACAAAGGTGAAATTAATGCCACTCAGAAAAGTCTTGGTCCTAAAGAAGAATGGGATTTCTTTCTTCATAATTCACGTGCACTATTTGTTCTTATTCCTGATGTGAGCTCTTACTTTTGTAGTCATAAAGGTGCGTGGCTTTCTTATAGAATGTGCCAATTTTGTCAACTGGATAGCTTGAAAGTCAGTCTCAGAAGTTCTTCTGAATTTCACTTGATTTCTTCTTAGAAAGTGAGAAAATGTGATTTGCCCACATGTCCAAATGGGAAAAAAAAAATCAAAAAGCCACCACCATGCAAGGTTAAATAAGACCTAAAACTCTTACCGCCAGTTCATGGTAATTTTTTCATGTATTGTTTGCCTTCATCTCCACATAAGGGGAAAGTTTTCCACATGTAAAATTCTGCCTCCAGTAAATCAACAGGACTTCTGCTATTGGCAGCAGTAAATCTGAATGAAGTTGAGACTCATGTTACTCATCTCAGAAGACTTAATGTTGACTTGTACACATGTATCTGCTGAAAAAAGTACTAAGGATACTTAAATATAGCACAGAATAGTTTCTTTTAACTACTATTATAGGTTGGTGTTTTTCTTAAAATGTATCAGAAATTTTAAGACAAATAGTATACTGGAAATTAAATAGCACTTTAAAATGATGTTACATTGAGCTATGCAGCTGTTAATATTTACTAAAAGGTAGAAACAGGTTTTCATGTGAATTCTGGTGTATTGCTTTAGTGAGTTGTAGATCAGAAAGGTTGTAGTGAACATTGGGCATGCCAGGTTCACATTTTTACCTGCTATAAAAGGTAGTTTGAAAAGCTTTTCTGTATAGATTTCCTGTAACCATTCTTAAGAATCACTGCAAATATATATTGATTGTTGTGTTTACTCTGCACTATTTATTAATACGATAAAAATTTCAGTTACAAAGCAAAGCTGTATAATATAGAATGGAATGGTTTGGA